>JACEEU010000706.1:23472946-23477946 GCA_016630915.1 Callionymus lyra
AAACTCTTTTATTCTTCAGTTCGCATGTTTCAAACATTACAAACAATTCATCTTTCAACCAGCAGGTGTCGAACAATTGATTATTGATTGATCATTGTTTTTTTCTTTCTTTTTTTGTTTTGTTTTAAGGTAAGGTAATAATGTGACAATGTGATAAATAAACTGATCACATGACAAGCATGATGATTAATGACATGCATGAGGATCACATGACATGTATGATGATCACATGACACGCATGATGATCACATGACATGCATGATGATCACATGACATGCATGATGATCACATGACACGCATGATGATCACATGACATGCATGATGATCACATGACATGCATGATGATCACATGACATGCATGAGGATCACATGACACGCATGATGATCACATGACATGCATGATGATCACATGACACGCATGATGATCACATGACACGCATGATGATCACATGACACGCATGATGATCACATGACATGCATGATGATCACATGACATGCATGATGATCACATGACATGCATGATGATCAAATGACACGCATGATGATCACATGACACGCATGATGATCACATGACATGCATGATGATCACATGACATGCATGATGATCACATGACATGCATGATGATCAAATGACACGCATGATGATCACATGACATGCATGATGATCACATGACATGCATGATGATCACATGACACGCATGATGATCACATGACATGCATGATGTCATGTGATCACATGACATGCATGATGATCACATGACACGCATGATGATCACATGACACGCATGATGATCACATGACATGCATGATGATCACATGACATGCATGATGATCACATGACATGCATGATGATCACATGACATGCATGATGATCACATGACACGCATGATGATCACATGACACGCATGATGATCACATGACATGCATGATGATCACATGACATGCATGATGATCACATGACACGCATGATGATCACATGACACGCATGACACGCATGATGATCACATGACATGCATGATGTCATGCGATCACATGACACGCATGATGATCACATGACACGCATGATGATCACATGACATGCATGATGATCACATGACACGCATGATGATCACATGACATGCATGATGATCACATGACACGCATGATGATCACATGACATGCATGATGATCACATGACACATGCATGATGATGCACACATGACATGCATGATGATCACATGACATGCATGATGATCACATGACATGCATGATGATTCACATGACACGCATGATGATCACATGACACGCATGATGATCACATGACACGCATGATGATCACATGACATGCATGATGATCACATGACACGCATGATGATCACATGACAATGATGATCACATGACATGCATGATGATCACATGACATGCATGATGATCACATGACATGCATGATCACATGCATGATGATCACATGCACCGCATGATGATCACATGACATGATGATCATGATGATGATCACATGACATGCATGATGATCACATGACATGCATGATGATCACATGACATGCATGATGATCACATGACACGCATGATGATCACATGACACGCATGATGATCACATGACACGCATGATGATCACATGACATGCATGATGATCACATGACATGCATGATGATCACATGACATGCATGATGATCACATGACACGCATGATGATCACATGACATGCATGATTTCATGTGATCACATGACACGCATGATCACATGACACGCATGATGATCACATGACATGCATGATGATCACATGACATGCATGATGATCACATGACACGCATGATGATCACATGACACGCATGATGATCACATGACACGCATGATGATCACATGACACGCATGACACGCATGATGATCACATGACATGCATGATGATCACATGACACGCATGATGATCACATGACATGCATGATGATCACATGACATGTATGATGTCATGTGATCACATGACACGCATGATGATCACATGACACATGAGCATGATGATCACATGACACGCATGATGATCACATGACATGCATGATGATCACATGACATGCATGATGATCACATGACATGCATGATGATCACATGACACGCATGATGATCACATGACACGCATGATGATCACATGACATCATGATGATCATGCATGATGATCACATGACATGCATGATGATCACATGACATGCATGATGATCACATGACACGCATGATGATCACATGACATGATGATCACATGACATGCATGAGGATCACATGACACGCATGATGATCACATGACATGCATGAGGATCACATGACACACTTAATGGTGGGGTGAGGGGGGTGAGGAGTGAGGGGGTGAAGGATTAATGACTGTGACATTCCTTCACTTCCCGGTGCACTGGGGTGTACGTGTCTCCATGGCAACCTGCCCTCTGAGCTAATGGCCGATCAATTCTCCTGGTGATCAGCATTAATGTCGACTTCACAGCATTTCACGAGACGATCACTTACAAGAAGAACTGAAATCTTCTACGTTGTCATGGTGACGGACCGATCAATAACTGCATCGACGAGTGAACATTTATCATCACTTTTAAAACATTTAAAACAATCTTTTCTCAATTCAACTCACAAGTAAATAAATCATTTTGAAGTAAACAAAAGAAAAATAAATAATAATTTGTTACTTTATTAAAATTCTCTTGAATATCTTCCACTCACACGTCTATGAATGAAGATAATAAAATAAAACTGAACTTTAGATGCTTTAATTTCCCACTTATGTTCTTTGATAAAACAATAAAATAATAAAATAAAATATGTTCATAAACAGGATCTTACAGGGCGAGGTGGGGAGGCCTCTGGCTCAGCTCTGGCTGCAGAGGCTCATGGGAGGTGCAGCTCAACCTGCTGAGGGCTCCTGACAGCTTCTTGGCCGGAGATTTCTGGACGAACACAGGTTTGAGTGACAGCCGTGACGTGGACACGCCCCCTGCCCCGCCCCTGACCCCGCCCCCTCACCCAGGAAGTGTACTCCTTCATCTGGTGCTGGTTGCTATGGGAACCGCTGGCATGGCCTCTCCAGAAACAGTCCTGACAGAGCTGGTACTGATGGCACTGCTGGCAGCGATAGCGGAATCCCATGATGCTCTCTGTGTGGCAGTAGGAGCAGCGCACCGGGTGTACGACTGTGAACACACAACCATCAGTGAACACACAACCATCAGTGAACACACAACCATCAGTGAACACACAACCATCAGTGAACACACAACCACCAGTGAACACACAACCATCAGTGAACACACAACCATCAGTGAACACACAACCATCAGTGAACACACAACCATCAGTGAACACACAACCATCAGTGAACACACAACCATCAGTGAACACACAACCATCAGTGAACACACAACCATCAGTGAACACACAACCATCAGTGAACACACAACCATCAGTGAACACACAACCATCAATGAACACACAACCATCAGTGAACACACAACCATCAGTGAACACACAACCATCTGTGAACACACAACCATCAGTGAACACACAACCATCAGTGAACACACAACCATCAGTGAACACACAACCATCAGTGAACACACAACCATCAGTGAACACACAACCATCAGTGAACACACAACCATCAGTGAACACACAACCATCAGTGAACACACAACCATCAGTGAACACACAACCATCAGTGAACACACAACCATCAGTGAACACACAACCATCAGTGAACACACAACCATCAATGAACACACAACCATCAGTGAACACACAACCATCAGTGAACACACAACCATCAGTGAACACACAACCATCAGTGAACACACAACCATCAGTGAACACACAACCATCAGTGAACACACAACCATCAGTGAACACACAACCATCAGTGAACACACAACCATCAGTGAACACACAACCATCAGTGAACACACAACCATCAGTGAACACACAACCATCAGTGAACACACAACCATCAGTGAACACACAACCATCAGTGAACACACAACCATCAGTGAACACACAACCATCAGTGAACACACAACCATCAGTGAACACACAACCATCAGTGAACACACAACCATCAGTGAACACACAACCATCAGTGAACACACAACCATCAGTGAACACACAACCATCAGTGAACACACAACCATCAGTGAACACACAACCATCAGTGAACACACAACCATCAGTGAACACACAACCATCAGTGAACACACAACCATCAGTGAACACACAACCATCAGTGAACACACAACCATCAGTGAACACACAACCATCAATGAACACACAACCATCAGTGAACACACAACCATCAGTGAACACACAACCATCAGTGAACACACAACCATCAGTGAACACACAACCATCAGTGAACACACAACCTACACAACCATCAGTGAACACACAACCATCAGTGAACACACAACCATCAGTGAACACACAACCATCAATGAACACACAACCATCAGTGAACACACAACCATCAGTGAACACACAACCATCAGTGAACACACAACCATCAGTGAACACACAACAACCATCAATGAACACACAACCATCAGTGAACACACAACCATCAGTGAACACACAACCATCAGTGAACACACAACCATCAGTGAACACACAACCATCAATGAACACACAACCATCAGTGAACACACAACCATCAGTGAACACACAACCATCAGTGAACACACAACCATCAGTGAACACACAACCATCAGTGAACACACAACCATCAGTGAACACACAACCATCAGTGAACACACAACCATCAGTGAACACACAACCATCAGTGAACACACAACCATCAGTGAACACACAACCATCAGTGAACACACAACCATCAGTGAACACACAACCATCAGTGAACACACAACCATCAGTGAACACACAACCATCAGTGAACACACAACCATCAGTGAACACACAACCATCAGTGAACACACAACCATCAATGCAACCACACACAAACCA
>JACEEU010000706.1:23485446-23492946 GCA_016630915.1 Callionymus lyra
TCAGGTGATCACGTGTCAGGTGATCACGTGTCAGGTGACCACGTGTCAGGTGACCACGTGTCAGGTGACCACGTGTCAGGTGACCAGGTCAGGTGACCAGTGTCAGGTGACCACGAGTCAGGTGATCACGTGTCAGGTGACCACGTGTCAGGTGACCACGTTAGGTGACCACGAGTCAGGTGACCACGAGTCAGGTGACCACGCGTCAGGTGACCACGTGTCAGGTGACCACGTGTCAGGTGACCACGCGTCAGGTGACCACGTGTCAGGTGACCACGAGTCAGGTGACCACGAGTCAGGTGACCACGAGTCAGGTGACCACGCATCAGGTGACCACGAGTCAGGTGACCACGAGTCAGGTGACCACGCGTCAGGTGACCACGTGTCAGGTGACCACGAGTCAGGTGACCACGTGTCAGGTGACCACGCGTCAGGTGTGACTCACGGGTCGTAGGTGTTCAGCAGGAAGTGCAGCAACAGTCTGACGGAGTTCTCCAGGTGGACCTGGTGTGTGGTCGGGAGCCTCTTGTTGAGCTGATGGAAGAGTCTGGAGAGAAGAACCTGAAGTCGAGCCTCAGTCAGTTCAGAGTCAAGATCCGTGTTGTTGAGGCCGTTCTCTCTGAAGACCTCCATCACGTTCCACACGTCCACCAGGTGCACTGCAAGGTGAGCACAGGTGAGCGACACGAACACGCAGGTGAACACGCAGGTGAGCGACACAAACACGCAGGTGAACACGCAGGTGAGCGACACGAACACGCAGGTGAACACGCAGGTGAGCGACACAAACACGCAGGTGAACACGCAGTGAGCGACACGAACACGCAGGTGAACACGCAGGTGAGCGACACGAACACGCAGGTGAACACGCAGGTGAGCGACACGAACACGCAGGTGAACACGCAGGTGAGCGACACGAACACGCAGGTGAACACACAGGTGAGCGACACAAACGCGCAGGTGAGCGACACAAACACGCAGGTGAGCAACACGAACACACAGGTGAACACGCAGGTGAGCAACACGAAAACACAGCTGAACACACAGGTGAGCGACACCAACACGCAGGTGAGCGACACGAACACGCAGGTGAGCGACATGAACACACAGGTGAGCGACACGAACACACAGGTGAGCGACACGAACACACAGGTGAACACACAGGTGAGCGACACGAACACACAGGTGAGCGACACGAACACACAGGTGAACACACAGGTGAGCGACACGAACACACAGGTGAGCGACACGAACACACAGGTGAACACACAGATGAGCGACACGAACACACAGGTGAGCGACACGAACACACAGGTGAGCGACACGAACACACAGGTGAACACACAGATGAGCGACACAAACACACAGGTGAACACACAGGTGAACACGCAGGTGATCGACACAAACACACAGGTGAACACGCAGGTGATCGACACAAACACACAGGTGAACACACAGGTGAACACACAGATGAACACACAGGTGAACACACAGGTGATCGACACAAACACAAAGGTGAACACACAGGTGAGCGACACAAACACACAGGTGAGCGACACGAACACACAGGTGATCGACACAAACACAAAGGTGAACACACAGGTGAGCGACACAAACACACAGGTGAGCGACACGAACACGCAGGTGAGCGACACGAACACACAGGTGAGCGACACAAACACGCAGGTGAGCGACACGAACACACAAGTGAGCGACAAAAACACACAGGTGAGCGACACAAACACACAAGTGAGCGACACAAACAAACAGGTGAGCGACACAAACACGCAGGTGAGCGACACGAACACACAAGTGAGCGACACGAACACACAAGTGAGCGACACAAACGCGCAGGTGAGCGACACGAACACACAGGTGAGCGACACAAACACACAGGTGAGCGACACAAACACACAGGTGAGCGACAAAAACACACAGGTGAGCGACACAAACACACAGGTGAGCGACACAAACACACAGGTGAGCGACAAAAACACACAGGTGAGCGACACAAACACACAGGTGAGCGACACAAACACACAGGTGAGCGACAAAAACACACAGGTGAGCGACAAAAACACACAGGTGAGCGACACAAACACACAGGTGAGCGACACAAACACACAGGTGAGCGACACAAACACACAGGTGAACACACAGGTGAGCGACACAAACGCGCAGGTGAGCGACACAAACACGCAGGTGAGCAACACGAACACACAGGTGAACACGCAGGTGAGCAACACGAAAACACAGCTGAACACACAGGTGAGCGACACAAACACGCAGGTGAGCGACACGAACACGCAGGTGAGCGACATGAACACACAGGTGAGCGACACGAACACACAGGTGAGCGACACGAACACACAGGTGAACACACAGGTGAGCGACACGAACACACAGGTGAGCGACACGAACACACAGGTGAACACACAGATGAGCGACACGAACACACAGGTGAGCGACACGAACACACAGGTGAGCGACACGAACACACAGGTGAACACACAGATGAGCGACACAAACACACAGGTGAACACACAGGTGAACACGCAGGTGATCGACACAAACACACAGGTGAACACGCAGGTGATCGACACAAACACACAGGTGAACACACAGGTGAACACACAGATGAACACACAGATGAGCGACACAAACACACAGGTGAACACACAGGTGAACACACAGGTGAACACATAGATGAGCGACACAAACACAGAGGTGAACACGCAGGTGAGCGACACGAACACACAGGTGAACACACAGGTGAACACACATATGAACACACAGATGAGCGACACAAACACACAGGTGAACACACAGGTGAACACACAGGTGATCGACACAAACACAAAGGTGAACACACAGGTGAGCGACACAAACACACAGGTGAGCGACACGAACACACAGGTGATCGACACAAACACAAAGGTGAACACACAGGTGAGCGACACAAACACACAGGTGAGCGACACGAACACGCAGGTGAGCGACACGAACACACAGGTGAGCGACACAAACACGCAGGTGAGCGACACGAACACACAAGTGAGCGACAAAAACACACAGGTGAGCGACACAAACACACAAGTGAGCGACACAAACAAACAGGTGAGCGACACAAACACGCAGGTGAGCGACACGAACACACAAGTGAGCGACACGAACACACAAGTGAGCGACACAAACGCGCAGGTGAGCGACACGAACACACAGGTGAGCGACACAAACACACAGGTGAGCGACACAAACACACAGGTGAGCGACAAAAACACACAGGTGAGCGACACAAACACACAGGTGAGCGACACAAACACACAGGTGAGCGACAAAAACACACAGGTGAGCGACACAAACACACAGGTGAGCGACACAAACACACAGGTGAGCGACAAAAACACACAGGTGAGCGACAAAAACACACAGGTGAGCGACACAAACACACAGGTGAGCGACACAAACACACAGGTGAGCGACACAAACACACAGGTGAGCGACACAAACACACAGGTGAACACACAGGTGAACACACAGGTGAGCGACACAAACACAAACACACTCACAGTTGCATTTCCTTTGAAAGAATCGCAGTTTGCAGGCCGTCCTGTAGGTGGACAAACGAATCGAGTCCAGATCTTCAGCTCCTGTAAAGAATCGACTCCATGAGTCACAACGACTGCAGTGGAGCAAGAGATCTGATTGGATCAGATGTGTGTCAATCAAAACAGCTCATTATGTGTTGGAAGAAGTCATGAAATGATTCATGAGACAATTGAGTCATTGAGTCATTGAGTCAGTGAACAGATCAATAGATAAATGATCACATGATCATATAAAACTCACTCATATCAGTGAACAGATCAATAGATAAATGATCACATGATCATATAAAACTCACTCATATCAGTGAACAGATCAATAGATAAATGATCACATGATCATATAAAACTCACTCATATCAGTGAACAGATCAATAGATAAATGATCACATGATCATATAAAACTCACTCATATCAGTGAACAGATCAATAGATAAATGATCACATGATCATATAAAACTCACTCATATCAGTGAACAGATCAATAGATAAATGATCACATGATCATATAAAACTCACTCATATCAGTGAACAGATCAATAGATAAATGATCACATGATCATATAAAACTCACTCATATCAGTGAACAGATCAATAGATAAATGATCACATGATCATATAAAACTCACTCATATCAGTGAACAGATCAATAGATAAATGATCACATGATCATATAAAACTCACTCATATCAGTGAACAGATCAATAGATAAATGATCACATGATCATATAAAACTCACTCATATCAGTGAACAGATCAATAGATAAATGATCACATGATCATATAAAACTCACTCATATCAGTGAACAGATCAATAGATAAATGATCACATGATCATATAAAACTCACTCATATCAGTGAACAGATCAATAGATAAATGATCACATGATCATATAAAACTCACTCATATCAGTGAACAGATCAATAGATAAATGATCACATGATCATATAAAACTCACTCATATCAGTGAACAGATCAATAGATAAATGATCACATGATCATATAAAACTCACTCATATCAGTGAACAGATCAATAGATAAATGATCACATGATCATATAAAACTCACTCATATCAGTGAACAGATCAATAGATAAATGATCACATGATCATATAAAACTCACTCATATCAGTGAACAGATCAATAGATAAATGATCACATGATCATATAAAACTCACTCATATCAGTGAACAGATCAATAGATAAATGATCACATGATCATATAAAACTCACTCATATCAGTGAACAGATCAATAGATAAATGATCACATGATCATATAAAACTCACTCATATCAGTGAACAGATCAATAGATAAATGATCACATGATCATATAAAACTCACTCATATCAGTGAACAGATCAATAGATAAATGATCACATGATCATATAAAACTCACTCATATCAGTGAACAGATCAATAGATAAATGATCACATGATCATATAAAACTCACTCATATCAGTGAACAGATCAATAGATAAATGATCACATGATCATATAAAACTCACTCATATCAGTGAACAGATCAATAGATAAATGATCACATGATCATATAAAACTCACTCATATCAGTGAACAGATCAATAGATAAATGATCACATGATCATATAAAACTCACTCATATCAGTGAACAGATCAATAGATAAATGATCACATGATCATATAAAACTCACTCATATCAGTGAACAGATCAATAGATAAATGATCACATGATCATATAAAACTCACTCATATCAGTGAACAGATCAATAGATAAATGATCACATGATCATATAAAACTCACTCATATCAGTGAACAGATCAATAGATAAATGATCACATGATCATATAAAACTCACTCATATCAGTGAACAGATCAATAGATAAATGATCACATGATCATATAAAACTCACTCATATCAGTGAACAGATCAATAGATAAATGATCACATGATCATATAAAACTCACTCATATCAGTGAACAGATCAATAGATAAATGATCACATGATCATATAAAACTCACTCATATCAGTGAACAGATCAATAGATAAATGATCACATGATCATATAAAACTCACTCATATCAGTGAACAGATCAATAGATAAATGATCACATGATCATATAAAACTCACTCATATCAGTGAACAGATCAATAGATAAATGATCACATGATCATATAAAACTCACTCATATCAGTGAACAGATCAATAGATAAATGATCACATGATCATATAAAACTCACTCATATCAGTGAACAGATCAATAGATAAATGATCACATGATCATATAAAACTCACTCATATCAGTGAACAGATCAATAGATAAATGATCACATGATCATATAAAACTCACTCATATCAGTGAACAGATCAATAGATAAATGATCACATGATCATATAAAACTCACTCATATCAGTGAACAGATCATAGATAAATGATCAAGATAAATGACTCACATGATCATAGATAACTGATCCATGATCATATAAAACTCACTCATATCAGTGAACAGATCAATAGATAAATGATCACATGATCATATAAAACTCACTCATATCAGTGAACAGATCAATAGATAAATGATCACATGATCATATAAAACTCACTCATATCAGTGAACAGATCAATAGATAAATGATCACATGATCATATAAAACTCACTCATATCAGTGAACAGATCAATAGATAAATGATCACATGATCATATAAAACTCACTCATATCAGTGAACAGATCAATAGATAAATGATCACATGATCATATAAAACTCACTCATATCAGTGAACAGATCAATAGATAAATGATCACATGATCATATAAAACTCACTCATATCAGTGAACAGATCAATAGATAAATGATCACATGATCATATAAAACTCACTCATATCAGTGAACAGATCAATAGATAAATGATCACATGATCATATAAAACTCACTCATATCAGTGAACAGATCAATAGATAAATGATCACATGATCATATAAAACTCACTCATATCAGTGAACAGATCAATAGATAAATGATCACATGATCATATAAAACTCACTCATATCAGTGAACAGATCAATAGATAAATGATCACATGATCATATAAAACTCACTCATATCAGTGAACAGATCAATAGTTAACTGATCACATATTTGATCACATATCATATAAACTCACTCATATCAGTGAACAGATCAATAGATAAATGATCACATGATCATATAAAACTCACTCATATCAGTGAACAGATCAATAGATAAATGATCACATGATCATATAAAACTCACTCATATCAGTGAACAGATCAATAGATAAATGATCACATGATCATATAAAACTCACTCATATCAGTGAACAGATCAATAGATAAATGATCACATGATCATATAAAACTCACTCATATCAGTGAACAGATCAATAGATAAATGATCACATGATCATATAAAACTCACTCATATCAGTGAACAGATCAATAGATAAATGATCACATGATCATATAAAACTCACTCATATCAGTGAACAGATCAATAGATAAATGATCACATGATCATATAAAACTCACTCATATCAGTGAACAGATCAATAGATAAATGATCACATGATCATATAAAACTCACTCATATCAGTGAACAGATCAATAGATAAATGATCACATGATCATATAAAACTCATTCATATCAGTGAACAGATCAATAGATAAATGATCACATGATCATATAAAACTCACTCATATCAGTGAACAGATCAATAGATTAATGATCACATGATCATATAAAACTCATTCATATCAGTGAACAGATCAATAGATTAATGATCACATGATCATATAAAACTCACTCATATCAGTGAACAGATCAATAGATAAATGATCACATGATCATATAAAACTCACTCATATCAGTGAACAGATCAATAGATAAATGA
>JACEEU010000706.1:23497946-23501135 GCA_016630915.1 Callionymus lyra
GTCAAGTTAATAAAAAGTCATGATAATAAAGAGTCAAGTTAATAAAAAGTCCAGTTAATAAAGAGTCAAGTTAATAAAAAGTCATGTTAATAAAGAGTCAAGTTCATAAAAAGTCCAGTTAATAAAGAGTCAAGTTAATAAAAAGTCAAGTTAATAAATAGTCATGTTAATAAAAAGTCAAGTTCATAAAAAGTCCAGTAAATAAAGAGTCAAGTTCATAAAAAGTCCAGTAAATAAAGAGTCAAGTTCATAAAAAGTCATGTTAATAAAAAGTCAAGTTCATAAAAAGTCCAGTTAATAAAGAGTCATGTTAATAAAGAATGAAGTAAATAAAGAGTCAAGTTAATAAAAAGTCATGATAATAAAGAGTCAAGTTCATAAAAAGTCCAGTTAATAACGAGTCAAGTTAATAAAAAGTCATGTTAATAAAGAGTCAAGTTCATAAAAAGTCCAGTTAATAAAGAGTCAAATTAATAAAAAGTCAAGTTAATAAATAGTCATGTTAATAAAAAGTCAAGTTCATAAAAAGTCCAGTTAAAAAAGAGTCAAGTTAATAAATAGTCAAGTTAATAAATAGTCAAGTTAATAAATAGTCCAGTTAATAAAGAGTCAAGTTAATAAATAGTCAAGTTAATATAGAGTCAAGTTAATAAAAAGTCCAGTTAATAAATAGTCAAGTTAATAAATAGTCAAGATAATAAATAGTAAAGTTAATAAAGAGTCGAGTTGATAAAAAGTCATGTTAATAAAGAGTCAAGTTAATAAATAGTCAAGTTAATAAAGAGTCCAGTTAATAAAAAGTCAAGTTAATAAAAAGTCATGTTAATATAAAGTCAAGTTAATAAAGAGTCATGTTAATAAATAATTAAGTTACTAAAAAGTCATGTTAATAAAAAGTCATGTTAATAAAGAGTCAAGTTAATAAAAAAGTCATGTTAATAAATAATCAAGTTAATAAATAGTCAAGTTAATAAAAAGTAAAGTTAATAAGGAGTCAAGTTAATAAATAGTCAAGTTAATAAAAAGTCAAGTTAATAAGGAGTCAAGTTAATAAAGAGTCAAGTTGATAAAGAGTCAAGTCAATACAGAGTCAAGTTAATAAATAGTCAAGTTAATAAAAAGTCAAGTTAATAAGGAGTCAAGTTAATAAAGAGTCAAGTTGATAAAGAGTCAAGTCAATACAGAGTCAAGTTAATAAATAGTCAGGTTAATAAAAAGTCAAGTTAATAAGGAATCAAGTTAATAAAGAGTCAAGTTAATAAATAGTCAAGTTAATAAGAAATCAAGTTAATAAAGAGTCAAGTCAATACAGAGTCAAGTTAATAAATAGTCAAGTTAATAAAAAGTCAGGTAAAACAAATATTTAAGTTAATAAAGTGTCAAGTTAATAAAAAGTTTGGAAATAAAAAGTCAATTTAATAAAGTTTTAATTAATTAAAGAGTCAAGTAAATAAAGAGTTAAGTAAATAAAGAGTAAAGTAAATAAAAGAGTCAAGTTAATAAATCGTAAAGTTAATAAAGAGTCAAGTAAATAAAAAGTCAAGTTAATAAAAAGTCATGATAATAAAGAGTCAAGTTAATAAAAAGTCCAGTTAATAAAGAGTCAAGTAAATAAAGAGTCAAGTTAATAAAAAGTCATGTTAATAAAGAGTCAAGTTAATCAAAAGTCATGTTAATAAATAGTAAAGTTAACAAAAAGTCCAGTTAATAAATAGTCATGTTAAAAAATAGCAAAGTAAATAAAGTTTCAATTAAATAAAGAGTCAAGTTAATAAAAAGTCCAGTTAATAAATAATCAAGTTAATAAAGAGTCAAGTTAATAAAAAGTCCAGTAAATAAAGAATCGAGTTAATAAATAGTCCAGTTAATAAAGAGTCAAGTTAATAAATAGTCAAGTTAATAAAAAGTTATGTTAATAAAGCGTCAAGTTAATAAAAAGTCCAGTTAATAAAGAGTCAAGTTCATAAAAAGTCCAGTTAAAAAAGAGTCAAGTTCATAAAAAGTCCAGTTAATAAAGAGTCAAGTTAATAAATAGTCAAGTTAATAAAAAGTCCAGTTAATTAATAGTCAAGTTAATAAAGAGTCAAGTTAATAAAAAGTCATGTTAATAAAGAATCAAGTTCATAAAAAGTCCAGTTAATAAAGAGTCAAGTTCATAAAAAGTCATGTTAATAAAGAGTCAAGTTCATAAATAGTCAAGTTAATAAAGAGTCAAGTTCTTAAAAAGTCAAGTTAATAAATAGTCAAGTTAATAAATAGTCAAGTTAATAAAGAGTCAAGTTCTTAAAAAGTCAAGTTAATAAAGTTTCAATTAAATAAAGAGTCAAGTTAATAAAAAGTCAAGTTAATAAAAAGTCATGTTAATAAAGAGTCAAGTTCATAAAAAGTCAAGTTAATAAATAGTCAAGTTAATAAATAGTCAAGTTCTTAAAAAGTCAAGTTAATAAAGTTTCAATTAAATAAAGAGTCAAGTTAATAAAAAGTCCAGTTAATAAAAAGTCATGTTAATAAAGAGTCAAGTTCATAAAAAGTCCAGTTAATAAAGAGTCAAGTTAATAAAAAGTCATTTTAATAAAAAGTCAAGTAAATAAAGAGTCAAGTTAATAAAGAGTCAAGTTCGTAAAAAGTCAAGTTAATAAAGTTTCAATTAAATAAAGAGTCAAGTTAATAAAAAGTCATGTTAATAAATAATTGAGTTACTAAAAAGTCATGTTAATAAAAAGTCATGTTAATAAAGAGTCAAGTTAATAAAGCTTGAAGTTAATCAAAAGTCATGTTAATAAAGAGTCAAGTTAATAAAAAAGTCAAGTTAATAAATAATCAAGTTAATAAATAGTCAAGTTAATAAAGTTTTAATTAATTAAAGAGTCAAGTAAATAAAGAGTTAAGTAAATAAAGAGTCAAGTTAATAAAGAGTCAAGTTAATAAAAAGTCAAGTTAATAAAGAGTCAAGTTAATAAAAAGTCAAGTTAATAAAAGAGTCAAGTAAATAAAGAGTCAAGTTAATAAAAAGTATGTTAATAAAGAAAGAGTCAAGTTAATAAAGAATTAAATAAAGAGTCAAGTAAATAATAAAGTCAAGTTAAATAAAGAGTCAAAGTTAATAAAAAGTCCAAGTTAATAAATAGTCATGTTAATAAATAGTCCCAAGTAAATAAAGTTTCAGTTAAATAAAGAGTCAAGTTAATA
>JACEEU010000706.1:23501293-23548793 GCA_016630915.1 Callionymus lyra
TAGTAACAAGTCGTGGTCGTGTAACAAGTCGTGGTCGTGTAACAAGTCGTGGTCTTGTAACAAGTCGTGTAACAAGTCGTGTAACAAGTCGTGTAACAAGTCGTGTAACAAGTCGTGGTCGTGTAACAAGTCGTGGTCTTGTAACAAGTCGTGTAACAAGTCGTGGTCTTGTAACAAGTCGTGTAACAAGTCGTGGTCTTGTAACAAGTCGTGGTCGTGTAACAAGTCGTGGTCGTGTAACAAGTCGTGGTCGTGTAACAAGTGTCGTGGTAACAAGGTCGTGTAACAAGTCGTGTAACAAGTCGTGGTCGTGTAACAAGTCGTGGTCTTGTAACAAGTCGTGTAACAAGTCGTGGTCGTGTAACAAGTCGTGGTCGTGTAACAAGTCGTGGTCTTGTAACAAGTCGTGTAACAAGTCGTGGTCTTGTAACAAGTCGTGTAACAAGTCGTGGTCTTGTAACAAGTCGTGGTCTTGTAACAAGTCGTGGTCGTGTAACAAGTCGTGTAACAAGTTGTGGTCGTGTAACAAGTCGTGGTCGTGTAACAAGTCGTGCAACAAGTCGTGGTCGTGTAACAAGTCGTGGTCTTGTAACAAGTCGTGGTCGTGTAACAAGTCGTGGTCGTGTAACAAGTCGTGGTCGTGTAACAAGTCGTGGTAACAAGTCGTGGTCGTGTAACAAGTTGTGGTCGTGTAACAAGTCGTGGTCGTGTAACAAGTCGTGGTCGTGTAACAAGTCGTGGTCTTGTAACAAGTCGTGTAACAAGTCGTGGTCGTGTAACAAGTCGTGGTCTTGTAACAAGTCGTGGTCTTGTAACAAGTCGTGTAACAAGTCGTGTAACAAGTCGTGGTCGTGTAACAAGTCGTGGTCGTGTAACAAGTCGTGTAACAAGTCGTGGTCGTGTAACAAGTCGTGTAACAAGTCGTGTAACAAGTCGTGTAACAAGTCGTGGTCGTGTAACAAGTCGTGTGTCGTGTAACAAGTCGTGGTCGTGTAACAAGTCGTGGTCGTGTAACAAGTTTGTCAATGTTTTCAATCCGCGCTTCATGATTAGAACATTGATGTTGGATCGACGCGTGAAGCACTCAGAGAGCGCAGACCTCCAGGACTCCATGCTTTTAACCCCAAAAGATTCCTTCATTATTTCACCGACACGAGACGATTCCACGATCGGCTGGATTGAGCTCATGTTGACAGCAGGTGGCAGTAGAGTTGCAGTCAGAGGCACCGGGAAGAATTCTTCAAAAGATTTGAGGATCCAGATGGAACTGTGTTTATTTGTGAGACAGACATAAGACATGTTCAGATCTTCTTTAACCTGGAAATAATTAAACAGTTCTAATTATTATCAAAGATGCAGGTACGACAAGGTCAACAAACTGTTGCTAATGCTAATGTGCTACTTTATGTCTTTAATGAATCACATGATTCATCATCAAAGTTGAAAACAATTATTCAAGATCTGTTAAAGTTGATCCATCAGCATTGATCAGGCTTTTGAAGGATTTGGGATTTTGAAGCTGCTCGTTGAGAAGTAAAACAGTGCTAAATCCTGCTGGTTAGTACTTTAATAAACACAAAACAAACAATGTTTAAATGTCACTGGTAGCTGTTAGCAAAGCTTCTCATGTGGCTAAGCTAATTTAGCTGTAAATATTCTTTTGTGCTTTAATGAGAAACAACTTTTATTTCAGTATCTCGAGATAAAATCCTTCGTAACTATTGACTGTTTGGCTGCTGAAGCTGAGCGGTTGCCATGGTGACGCTGAAGGTTGGATGTGCGTGGAGGTGGAGAGATGAGGTGATGAAGACACTTCCTTCTGGAGCTCGTGTGTGACGGACGTGGATCTGCTGGCTGAAGTTTTTCATGGACTAACTTTTTTTTGGGGAGCATTTCTCGCGCGCGTGCTTGACTCCTCGCGTGCATGTTTTGGGGTGTTCCGGTCCGAACCTGAACCCGGTCCGTCTCTGCAGAATGGCTCGCTTCGGGGACGAGTGCGCGCACAGCACCGTGGACTCCGCGGACGCGGACCTGGAGCGCGGCGTGGACGCGCAGGACGCGGCGGCTCTGAGCGCGTCCATGAAACACGCCAAAGCCCAGCGAGCCCGGACCATGGCTCTGTACAACCCGGTGCCGCACAAGCAGAACTGCCTGACCGTCAACAGGTCCTTGTTCGTCTTCGCTGAAGATAATCTGATCCGCAGAACCGCGAGGAGGATCATCGAGTGGCCATATCCTTACTCTGACGTGTGCACGCGCAGGGCTGCACGCACGCACGCATGCACACTCGCACGCACACACACACATGCACGCACACACACACACATGCACGGACGCACACACACACTCTCGCGCACACGCACACTCTCTCAAACACAAACACACACACTCTCTCACACACGCGCACACACACACTCACACACTTACACACACACACTCTCACACACACGGACACACTCTCACAAACACACACACACACACACTCTCACACACACACTCTCAGGAACACACAAACACACACACGCACACACACACACTCTCTCACACACACACACACTCTCTCACACACACACACACTCTCACACACACACACACTCACAAACACACACACGCACACACACACTCTCTCACAAACACACACACACACACTCTCACACACACACTCTCTCACACACACACACACTCTCTCACAAACACACACACTCACACACACACACACACACACACACTCTCACAAACACACTCACACACACACACTCTCTCACACACACACAAACACACACACACACACTCTCACAAACACACTCACACACACAAACACACACACAAACACACACACACACACTCTCACAAACACACTCACACACACACACTCTCTCACACACACTCACACACACACTCTCACAACACACACTCACACACACACACTCTCTCACACACACACTCTCACAAACACACTCTCACACACACTCTCTCACACACACTCACACACACACTCTCACAAACACACTCACACACACACACTCTCTCACATACACACAAACACACACACTCTCACAAACACACTCATACACACAAACACACACACTCTCACAAACACACTCATACACACAAACACACACACACTCACACTCACACACACACACACACTCACAGAGTGTTTGAGGGGGAGGCATGTAGGCTCTGCTCATTGGAATATGAACTCATGTGTGGGTGTCGGTTCAACTCCAGCAGCTCCTGCTGCCAGATCCTCCTTCTCTGCTCGAGCCTGGAGTCTCACGTGATCATGTGGTCCTGATGAGTGGACCCCCCTCTTATCTAACCAGCGGCTCCGAGTGGGCGAGTGGTCAAGACTCGCTGGGCAGCCATGTGACCGTCAATATGTGGGAGAGATCTGGCTGCTGTGGTGTTGTGCTCGTGGGCAGCAGAAACATGTCGGAGTCCAACCTCGTCTTCTCAGCAGAGCCAGAGGTTTGTGATCTGGAGCAGCAGAAGTAACATCATCGTGAAGACCTGCTGGACCTGAAGCTGGTCCAGCTTGATGGTCGTCAACAGGCTTTAAATCATGTGGTCAGGGATTCAAACCATCAACAGATGAAGGAACTTAAAGATTCAAACTCTTAGATTCATAAGAAGTTTATAGTTAATGTTTAAATATACAGTTTCAATGTTTCAAAGTCTTCAATATAAAGTCTCCTGGTTTAAAACTTCTGAAGATCTGCTGGAAATGAGTTCAAATCTTTTCCTGTCATTTTTATTTGAGTTGGTGATGAATCATGATCTTCATGAATCTATTCAAGAAACTTTCCACATGAAAGTGTCAATGTTCGTGATTCCAGACGTCCTTGTGACTCACTGGGATCAGAAGAGAAGTGAGGCTCAAGATGATCCGAGTCACAGGAGGATCAAGATGATCCGAGTCACAGGAGGCTCAAGATGATCCGAGTCACAGGAGGCTCAAGATGATCCGAGTCACAGGAGGCTAAATATGATCCGAGTCAGATAGATCTGAGTGACGGGGTCTGAACTCTGGTTTCCTCTCAAGACTTGCTCAAGAGTCACTGGGTTGGGATCCCAGGTCAGATCCCAGGTCAGATCCCAGGTCAGATCCCAGGTCAGATCCCAGGTCAGATCCCAGGTCAGATCCCAGGTCAGATCCCAGGTCAGATCCCAGGTCAGATCCCAGGTCAGATCCCAGGTCAGATCCCAGGTCAGATCCCAGGTCAGATCCCGAGGAAACATCTGTTGATGGAGTTGATTAGAAAATTAATTCTCAGGTCAATCATCTGCTGGAGTTGAACCAACAACCTTCTTCGGTATCTCAGTAGATGATGTTGTTCAGCTTTGACTTCCATGTTCAGTTTCATCATTAAGTTCGAATTGAATGATCTACACATGATGTTTCCAACGACCTTGACTCTGTGACCTTCACACCCTTCGAGTACATGATCCTGGCCACCATCACTGCCAACTGTGTGGTCCTGGCTCTGGAGCAGCATCTGCCGGGCGAGGACAAGACGCCCATGGCCAAGAGGCTGGTGAGTCCAGAGATGTTTCTTGGTGAAGATCCAGGTCTTGGTGAAGATCCAGGTCTTCGTGAAGATCCAGGTCTTGGTGAAGATCCAGGTCTTGGTGAAGATCCAGGTCCTCGTGAAGATCCAGGTCTTTGTGGAGATCCAGGTCCTTGTGAAGATCCAGGTCTTCGTGAAGATCCAGGTCTTCTTGAAGACCCAGGTCTTGGTGAAGATCCAGGTCTTGGTGAAGATACAGGTCTTCGTGAAGATACAGGTCTTCGTGAAGATCCAGGTCTTCGTGAAGATCCAGGTCTCGTGGTCTCTGACTGTGTTTCTCTGCAGGAGAAGACGGAGCCGTACTTCATCGGGATCTTCTGCTTCGAGGCGGGCATCAAGCTGGTCGCCCTCGGCTTTGTTTTTCATAAGGGATCGTACCTGAGGAACGGATGGAACGTCATGGACTTCATTGTGGTGCTGAGTGGGTGAGTCATGTGACCTTGACGGTTAGAGACGTGTTGCAGTGAGAACATCGTCGTGACTGAAGATCAGATCTGCAGCATCTCCTGTACTTTTGATCTTCTGTTAAAGATGCTTATCATCAAGATCTTCTCATTACAGTCAATCAATCAATCAATCAATCAGTCAGTCAATCAATCAATCAATCAATCAATCAATCAGTCAGTCAATCAATCAATCAATCAGTCAGTCAATCAATCAATCAATCATAAATCAATCAATCAATCATTCAATCAATCAATCAATCATAAATTAATCATTAAAATAAACATAAGTCAATCAATATTAGATCAATCAATCAATCATAAATCAATCAATCAATCATAAATGAATCATTCAAATAAACATAAGTCAATCAATATTAGATCAATCAATCAATCATAAATCAATCAATCATTCAATCAATCAATCAATCAATCATAAATGAATCATTCAAATAAACATAAGTCAATCAAATTAATCAATCAATCAATCATAAATGAATTATTCAAATAAACATAAGTCAATCAATATTAGATCAATCAATCAATCATAAATGAATTGTTCAAATAAACATAAGTCAATCAATATTAGATCAATCAATCAATCATAAATCAATCAGTCATTCAATCAATCAATCATAAGTGAATGATTCAAATAAACATAAGTCAATCAATATTAGATCAATCAATCAAACATAAATCAATCAATCATTCAATCAATCAATCAATCATAAATGAATCATTCAAATAAACATAAATCAATAATCAATCCTCAGGTCAGTAGTCGGTGCAGCTTTACATCTGCAGCAGAGAAAGTGACGTGTGTTGTGCGGCGAGTCAGCCAGAGGTGGGTGGAGACTTGATTGACAGTTGTGTCTAAAAACCTGCTTCGGTTTCGCCCCCGAGACCCGGAATGAAATGATCTGAAGGAGGAGAGAAGGAACGAAAGAAAGAAGGAAAACAAAGAGAAATAATGAATGAGTTAAGCTGGAGTCGACGTTGTTGCTCATGATGGAAATCATCTCATGTTCTGGTGTCGAATAGAACTCCCACATGTTCACGTTACATAAGAATCAATGTCTCTGTTCAGATCGTAGTTTAACTAGTGATCGTAGTTTAACTAGTGATCGTAGTTTAACTAGTGATCTTAGTTTAACTAGTGATCGTAGTTTAACTAGTGATCGTAGTTTAACTGATGATCGTAGTTTAACTAGTGATCGTAGTTTAACTAGTGATCGTAGTTTAACTAGTGATCGTAGTTTAACTAGTGATCGTAGTTTAACTAGTGATCGTAGTTTAACTAGTGATCGTAGTTTAACTAGTGATCGTAGTTTAATGTAGTTTAACTAGTGATCGTAGTTTAACTAGTGATCGTAGTTTAACTGATGATCAGTAGTTTAACTGATAAAGTAGTTTAACTAGTGATCGTAGTTTAACTAGTGATCGTAGTTTAACTAGTGATCGTAGTTTAACTAACTGATGATCGTAGTTTAACTAGTGATCGTAGTTTAACTAGTGATCGTAGTTTAACTAGTGATCGTAGTTTAACTAGTGATCGTAGTTTAACTAGTGATCGTAGTTTAACTAGTGATCGTAGTTTAACTGATGATCGTAGTTTAACTAGTGATCGTAGTTTAACTAGTGATCGTAGTTTAACTAGTGATCGTAGTTTAACTATGAGTGATCGTAGTGATTAAGTTTAACTAGTGATCGTAGTTTAACTAGTGATCGTACGCTTTAACTAGTGATCGTAGTTTAACTAGTGATCAGTAGTTTAACTAGTGATCGTAGTTTAACTGATGATCGTAGTTTAACTAGTGATCGTAGTTTAACTAGTGATCGTAGTTTAACTAGTGATCGTAGTTTAACTAGTGATCGTAGTTTAACTAGTGATCGTAGTTTAACTAGTGATCGTAGTTTAACTGATGATCGTAGTTTAACTAGTGATCGTAGTTTAACTAGTGATCGTAGTTTAACTAGTGATAAGTTTAAGTTGTGGGAACTAGTGATCGTAGTTTAACTAGTGATAGTTTCTAACTGATGATCGTAGTTTAACTAGTGATCGTAGTTTAACTAGTGATCGTAGTTTAACTAATGATCGTAGTTTAACTATAATAGTGTTAACTAGTGATCGTTAACTAGTTTAACTAATGAAGTAGTTTAACTAGTGATCGAGTAGTTTAACTAGTGATCGTGTTTAACTAGTGATCGTAGTTTAACTGATGATCGTAGTTTAACTAGTGATCGTAGTTTAACTAGTGATACGTAGTTTAACTATGATCAGTAGTTTAACTAGTGATCGTAGTTTAACTGATGATCGTAGTTTAACTAGATGATCGTAGTTTAACTGATGATCGTAGTTTAACTAGTGATCGTAGTTTAACTGATGATCGTAGTTTAACTAGTGATCGTAGTTTAACTAGTGATCGTAGTTTAACTAGTGATCGTAGTTTAACTAATGATCGTAGTTTAACTAGTGATCGTAGTTTAACTAGTGATCGTAGTTTAACTAATGATCGTAGTTTAACTAGTGATCGTAGTTTAACTAATGACTTAACTAGTGATCACCGTAGTTTAACTAGTGATCGTAGTTTAACTAATGATCGTAGTTTTAACTATATGTAGTGGTTAACTAGTGATCGTAGTTTAACTGATGATCGTAGTTTAACTAGTGATCGTAGTTTAACTAGTGATCGTAGTTTAACTAGTGATCGTAGTTGACTAGTTAACTAACGAGTGATACGTAGTTTAACTAATGATCGTAGTTTAACTGATGATCGTAGTTGTAACTAATGATCGTAGTTTAACTAGTGATCGTAGTTTAACTAGTGATCGTAGTTTAACTGAAGTGATACGTAGTTTAACTGATGATCGTAGTTTAGGAACTAGTGATCGTAGTTTAACTAGTGATCGTAGTTTAACTAGTGATACGTAGTTTAACTGATGTGAATTAAGTGATCGTAGTTTAACTAATGATCGTAGTTTAACTGAGTGATCGTAGTTTAACTAATGATCGTAGTTTAACTAGTGATCGTAGTTTAACTAGTGATCGTAGTTTAACTAATGATCGTAGTTTAACTAGTGATCGTGTAGTTTAACTGATGATCGTAGTTTAACTAATGATCGTAGTTTAACTAATGATCGTAGTTTAACTAATGATCATAGTTTAACTAATGATGATCGGTAGTTTAACTAATGATCGTAGTTTAACTAATGATCGTAGTTTAACTAATGATCGTAGTTTAACTAATGATCGTAGTTTAACTAAGTGATCGTAGTTTAACTAAGTGATCGTAGTTTAACTAATGATCAAGGTAGTTTAACTAATGATCGTAGTTGACTAATGACTAGTTTAACTAATGATCGTAGTTTAACTAGTGATCGTAGTTTAATTGTTGATCGTAGTTTAACTAATGATCGTGTAGTTTAACTGATGATCGTCGTTTACCTAATGATTGTGGTTTAACTAATGATCGTAGTTTAACTAATGATCATAGTTTAACTAATGATCGTAGTTTAACTAGTGATCGTAGTTTAATTGTTGATCGTAGTTTAACTAATGATCGTAGTTTAACTAATGATCGTAGTGATCGTAGTTTAACTAATGATCGTAGTTTAACTAATGATCGTAGTTTAACTTATGATATTAGGTTTAACTAATGATCGTGTTTAACTGATGATCGTAGTTTAACTAGTGATCGTGTAGTTTAACTAATGATCATAGTTTAACTAGTACACCAGAGTTGACTAATAGTTGATAGTTTAACTAATGACACCAGAGTTGATACTAGTTGATGTTTAATGACACCAGGAGTTGATAGTAGTTGATGTTTAATGACACCAGAGTTGATACTAGTTGATGTTTAACCTGACACCAGAGTTGATACTAGTTGATGTTTAATGACACCAGAGTAACTAATGATCGTAGATTACTAGTTGATGTTTAATGACACCAGGAGTTGATACTAGTTGATGTTTAATGACACCAGAGTTGATACTAGTTGATCGTTTAACCTGACACCAGAGTTGATACTAGTTGATGTTTAATGACTAGTGATCGTAGTTTAACTAATGACGTAGTGATCGTAGTTTAACTAGTGATCGTAGTTAATGATCGTAGTTTAATTGTTGATCGTAGTTTAACTAATGATCGTAGTTTAACTAATGATCGTTACTAATGATCGTAGTTTAACTGATGATCGTAGTTTAACTTAGTTTAACTAATGATGATCGTAGTTTAACTAATGATCGTAGTTTAACTAATGATCGTAGTTTAACTAATGATCGTAGTTTAACTAATGATCGTAGTTTAACTAGTGATCGTAGTTTAACTGATTATTGTAGTTTAACTAATGATCGTAGTTTAACTAGTGATCGTAGTTAAACTAGTGATCGTAGTTTAACTAATGATCGTAGTTTAACTAGTGATCGTAGTATAATTGTTGATCGTAGTTTAACTAATGATACGTAGTTTAACTAATGACTCGACAGTTTAACTAGTGATCGTGTAGTTTAACTAATGATCGTAGTTTAACTAATGATCGTAGTTTAACTAGTGATCGTAGTTTAATTGTTGATCGTAGTTTAACTAATGATCGTAGTTTAACTAATGATCGTGTAGTTTAACTGATGATCGTAGTTTAACTAGTGATCGTGTAGTTTAACTAATGATCGTAGTTTAACTAATGATCGTAGTTTAACTAGTAATCGTAGTTTAACTAGTAATCGTAGTTTAATTGTTGATCGTAGTTTAACTAATGATCGTAGTTTAACTAATGATCGTAGTTTAACTAGTGATCGTAGTTAAACTAGTGATCGTAGTTTAACTAGTGATCGTAGTTTAACTAGTGATCGTAGTTTAACTAATGATCGTAGTTTAACTAGTGATCGTAGTTTAATTGTTGATCGTAGTTTAATTGTTGATAGTAGTTTAACTAATGATCGTAGTTTAATTGTTGATCGTAGTTTAATTGTTGATCGTGTAGTTTAACTGATGATCGTGGTTTAACTAATGATCGTAGTTTAACTAATGATCGTAGTTTAACTAATGATCGTAGTTTAACTAGTGATCGTAGTTTAACTGATGATTGTAGTTTAACTAATGATCGTAGTTTTAACTAGTGATCGTAGTTAAACTAGTGATCGTAGTTTAACTAATGATCGTAGTTTAACTAGTGATCGTAGTATAATTGTTGATCGTAGTTTAACTCATGATCGTAGTTTAACTAATGATCGAAGTTTAACTAGTGATCGTGTAGTTTAACTAATGATCGTAGTTTAACTAATGATCGCAGTTTAACTAGTGATCGTAGTTTAATTGTTGATCGTAGTTTAACTAATGATCGTAGTTTAACTAATGATCGTAGTTTAACTAGTGATCGTAGTTTAATTGTTGATCGGAGTTTAACTAATGATCGTAGTTTAACTAATGATCGTAGTTTAACTAGTAATCGTGTAGTTTAACTAATGATCGTAGTTTAACTAATGATCGTAGTTTAACTAGTAATCGTAGTTTAATTGTTGATCGTAGTTTAACTAATGATCGTAGTTTAACTTATGATATTAGGTTTAACTAATGATCGTGTTTAACTAATGATATTAGGTTTAACTAATGATCGTATTTAACTAATGATCTAATTTTAACTGATGATCGTAGTTTAACTAGTGATCGTGTAGTTTAACTAATGATCGTAGTTTAACTAGTCATCGTAGTTTAATTGTTGATCGTAGTTTAACTAATGATCGTAGTTTAACTAATGATCGTAGTTTAACTAGTGATCGTAGTTTAATTGTTGATCGTAGTTTAACTAATGGTCGTAGTTTAACTAATGATCGTAGTTTAACTAGTGATCGTGTAGTTTAACTAATGATCGTAGTTTAACTAATGATCGTAGTTTAACTTATGATATTAGGTTTAACTAATGATCGTGTTTAACTGATGATCGTAGTTTAACTAGTGATCGTGTAGTTTAACTAATGATCATAGTTTAACTAGTACACCAGAGTTGATACTAGTTGATGTTTAAAGACACCAGTGTTCATACTAGTTGATGTTTAATGACACCAGAGTTCATACTAGTCGATGTTTAATGACACCAGTGTTCATACTAGTTGATGTTTAATGACACCAGAGTTGATACTAGTTGATGTTTAATGACACCAGAGTTGATACTAGTTGATGTTTAATGACACCAGAGTTGATACTAGTTGATGTTTAATGACACCAGAGTTGATACTAGTTGATGTTTAATGACACCAGAGTTGATACTAGTTGATGTTTAATGACACCAGAGTTGATACTAGTTGATGTTTAATGACACCAGAGTTGATACTAGTTGATGTTTAATGACACCAGAGTTGATACTAGTTGATGTTTAATGACACCAGAGTTGATACTAGTTGATGTTTAATGACACCAGAGTTGATACTAGTTGATGTTTAATGACACCAGAGTTGATACTAGTTGATGTTTGATGACACCAGAGTTGATACTAGTTGATGTTTAATGACACAGGAGTTGATACTAGTTGATGTTTAATGTCACCAGAGTTGATACTAGTTGATGTTTAATGACACCAGAGTTGATACTAGTTGATGTTTAATGACACCAGAGTTGATACTAGTTGATGTTTAATGACACCAGAGTTGATACTAGTTGATGTTTAATGACACCAGAGTTGATACTAGTTGATGTTTAATGACACCAGAGTTGATACTAGTTGATGTTTAATGACACCAGAGTTGATACTAGTTGATGTTTAATGACACCAGAGTTGATACTAGTTGATGTTTAATGACACCAGAGTTCATACTAGTTGATGTTTAATGACACCAGAGTTCATACTAGTTGATGTTTAATGACACCAGAGTTCATACTAGTTGATGTTTAATGACACCAGAGTTGATACTAGTTGATGTTTAATGACACCAGAGTTGATACTAGTTGATGTTTAATGACACCAGAGTTGATACTAGTTGATGTTTAATGACACCAGAGTTGATACTAGTTGATGTTTAATGACACCAGAGTTGATACTAGTTGATGTTTAATGACACCAGAGTTGATACTAGTTGATGTTTAATGACACCAGAGTTGATACTAGTTGATGTTTAATGACACCAGAGTTGATACTAGTTGATGTTTAATGACACCAGAGTTGATACTAGTTGATGTTTAATGACACCAGAGTTGATACTAGTTGATGTTTAATGACACCAGAGTTGATACTAGTTGATGTTTAATGACACCAGAGTTGATACTAGTTGATGTTTAATGACACCAGAGTTGATACTAGTTGATGTTTAATGACACCAGAGTTGATACTAGTTGATGTTTAATGACACCAGAGTTGATACTAGTTGATGTTTAATGACACCAGAGTTGATACTAGTTGATGTTTAATGACACCAGAGTTGATACTAGTTGATGTTTAATGACACCAGAGTTGATACTAGTTGATGTTTAATGACACCAGAGTTGATACTAGTTGATGTTTAATGACACCAGAGTTGATACTAGTTGATGTTTAATGACACCAGAGTTGATACTAGTTGATGTTTAATGACACCAGAGTTGATACTAGTTGATGTTTAATGACACCAGAGTTGATACTAGTTGATGTTTAATGACACCAGAGTTGATACTAGTTGATGTTTAATGACACCAGAGTTGATACTAGTTGATGTTTAATGACACCAGAGTTGATACTAGTTGATGTTTAATGACACCAGAGTTCATACTAGTTGATGTTTAATGACACCAGAGTTGATACTAGTTGATGTTTAATGACACCAGAGTTGATACTAGTTGATGTTTAATGACACCAGAGTTGATACTAGTTGATGTTTAATGACACCAGAGTTGATACTAGTTGATGTTTAATGACACCAGAGTTGATACTAGTTGATGTTTAATGACACCAGAGTTGATACTAGTTGATGTTTAATGACACCAGAGTTGATACTAGTTGATGTTTAATGACACCAGAGTTGATACTAGTTGATGTTTAATGACACCAGAGTTGATACTAGTTGATGTTTAATGACACCAGAGTTGATACTAGTTGATGTTTAATGACACCAGAGTTGATACTAGTTGATGTTTAATGACACCAGAGTTGATACTAGTTGATGTTTAATGACACCAGAGTTGATACTAGTTGATGTTTAATGACACCAGAGTTCATACTAGTTGATGTTTAATGACACCAGAGTTGATACTAGTTGATGTTTAATGACACCAGAGTTGATACTAGTTGATGTTTAATGACACCAGAGTTCATACTAGTTGATGTTTAATGACACCAGAGTTGATACTAGTTGATGTTTAATGACACCAGAGTTGATACTAGTTGATGTTTAATGACACCAGAGTTGATACTAGTTGATGTTTAATGACACCAGAGTTGATACTAGTTGATGTTTAATGACACCAGAGTTGATACTAGTTGATGTTTAATGACACCAGAGTTCATACTAGTTGATGTTTAATGACACCAGAGTTGATACTAGTTGATGTTTAATGACACCAGAGTTCATACTAGTTGATGTTTAATGACACCAGAGTTGATACTAGTTGATGTTTAATGACACCAGAGTTGATACTAGTTGATGTTTAATGACACCAGAGTTGATACTAGTTGATGTTTAATGACACCAGAGTTGATACTAGTTGATGTTTAATGACACCAGAGTTGATACTAGTTGATGTTTAATGACACCAGAGTTGATACTAGTTGATGTTTAATGACACCAGAGTTGATACTAGTTGATGTTTAATGACACCAGAGTTGATACTAGTTGATGTTTAATGACACCAGAGTTGATACTAGTTGATGTTTAATGACACCAGAGTTGATACTAGTTGATGTTTAATGACACCAGAGTTGATACTAGTTGATGTTTAATGACACCAGAGTTGATACTAGTTGATGTTTAATGACACCAGAGTTGATACTAGTTGATGTTTAATGACACCAGAGTTCATACTAGTTGATGTTTAATGACACCAGAGTTGATACTAGTTGATGTTTAATGACACCAGAGTTCATACTAGTTGATGTTTAATGACACCAGAGTTCATACTAGTTGATGTTTAATGACACCAGAGTTGATACTAGTTGATGTTTAATGACACCAGAGTTGATACTAGTTGATGTTTAATGACACCAGAGTTGATACTAGTTGATGTTTAATGACACCAGAGTTGATACTAGTTGATGTTTAATGACACCAGAGTTGATACTAGTTGATGTTTAATGACACCAGAGTTGATACTAGTTGATGTTTAATGACACCAGAGTTGATACTAGTTGATGTTTAATGACACCAGAGTTGATACTAGTTGATGTTTAATGACACCAGAGTTGATACTAGTTGATGTTTAATGACACCAGAGTTGATACTAGTTGATGTTTAATGACACCAGAGTTGATACTAGTTGATGTTTAATGACACCAGAGTTGATACTAGTTGATGTTTAATGACACCAGAGTTGATACTAGTTGATGTTTAATGACACCAGAGTTGATACTAGTTGATGTTTAATGACACCAGAGTTGATACTAGTTGATGTTTAATGACACCAGAGTTGATACTAGTTGATGTTTAATGACACCAGAGTTGATACTAGTTGATGTTTAATGACACCAGAGTTGATACTAGTTGATGTTTAATGACACCAGAGTTGATACTAGTTGATGTTTAATGACACCAGAGTTGATACTAGTTGATGTTTAATGACACCAGAGTTGATACTAGTTGATGTTTAATGACACCAGAGTTGATACTAGTTGATGTTTAATGACACCAGAGTTGATACTAGTTGATGTTTAATGACACCAGAGTTGATACTAGTTGATGTTTAATGACACCAGAGTTGATACTAGTTGATGTTTAATGACACCAGAGTTGATACTAGTTGATGTTTAATGACACCAGAGTTGATACTAGTTGATGTTTAATGACACCAGAGTTGATACTAGTTGATGTTTAATGACACCAGAGTTGATACTAGTTGATGTTTAATGACACCAGAGTTGATACTAGTTGATGTTTAATGACACCAGAGTTGATACTAGTTGATGTTTAATGACACCAGAGTTGATACTAGTTGATGTTTAATGACACCAGAGTTGATACTAGTTGATGTTTAATGACACCAGAGTTGATACTAGTTGATGTTTAATGACACCAGAGTTGATACTAGTTGATGTTTAATGACACCAGAGTTGATACTAGTTGATGTTTAATGACACCAGAGTTGATACTAGTTGATGTTTAATGACACCAGAGTTGATACTAGTTGATGTTTAATGACACCAGAGTTGATACTAGTTGATGTTTAATGACACCAGAGTTGATACTAGTTGATGTTTAATGACACCAGAGTTGATACTAGTTGATGTTTAATGACACCAGAGTTCATACTAGTTGATGTTTAATGACACCAGAGTTGATACTAGTTGATGTTTAATGACACCAGAGTTCATACTAGTTGATGTTTAATGACACCAGAGTTGATACTAGTTGATGTTTAATGACACCAGAGTTGATACTAGTTGATGTTTAATGACACCAGAGTTGATACTAGTTGATGTTTAATGACACCAGAGTTGATACTAGTTGATGTTTAATGACACCAGAGTTGATACTAGTTGATGTTTAATGACACCAGAGTTGATACTAGTTGATGTTTAATGACACCAGAGTTGATACTAGTTGATGTTTAATGACACCAGAGTTGATACTAGTTGATGTTTAATGACACCAGAGTTGATACTAGTTGATGTTTAATGACACCAGAGTTGATACTAGTTGATGTTTAATGACACCAGAGTTGATACTAGTTGATGTTTAATGACACCAGAGTTGATACTAGTTGATGTTTAATGACACCAGAGTTGATACTAGTTGATGTTTAATGACACCAGAGTTGATACTAGTTGATGTTTAATGACACCAGAGTTGATACTAGTTGATGTTTAATGACACCAGAGTTGATACTAGTTGATGTTTAATGACACCAGAGTTGATACTAGTTGATGTTTAATGACACCAGAGTTGATACTAGTTGATGTTTAATGACACCAGAGTTCATACTAGTTGATGTTTAATGACACCAGAGTTCATACTAGTTGATGTTTAATGACACCAGAGTTGATACTAGTTGATGTTTAATGACACCAGAGTTGATACTAGTTGATGTTTAATGACACCAGAGTTGATACTAGTTGATGTTTAATGACACCAGAGTTGATACTAGTTGATGTTTAATGACACCAGAGTTGATACTAGTTGATGTTTAATGACACCAGAGTTGATACTAGTTGATGTTTAATGACACCAGAGTTGATACTAGTTGATGTTTAATGACACCAGAGTTCATACTAGTTGATGTTTAATGACACCAGAGTTGATACTAGTTGATGTTTAATGACACCAGAGTTGATACTAGTTGATGTTTAATGACACCAGAGTTGATACTAGTTGATGTTTAATGACACCAGAGTTGATACTAGTTGATGTTTAATGACACCAGAGTTGATACTAGTTGATGTTTAATGACACCAGAGTTGATACTAGTTGATGTTTAATGACACCAGAGTTGATACTAGTTGATGTTTAATGACACCAGAGTTGATACTAGTTGATGTTTAATGACACCAGAGTTGATACTAGTTGATGTTTAATGACACCAGAGTTGATACTAGTTGATGTTTAATGACACCAGAGTTGATACTAGTTGATGTTTAATGACACCAGAGTTGATACTAGTTGATGTTTAATGACACCAGAGTTGATACTAGTTGATGTTTAATGACACCAGAGTTGATACTAGTTGATGTTTAATGACACCAGAGTTCATACTAGTTGATGTTTAATGACACCAGAGTTCATACTAGTTGATGTTTAATGACACCAGAGTTCATACTAGTTGATGTTTAATGACACCAGAGTTGATACTAGTTGATGTTTAATGACACCAGAGTTGATACTAGTTGATGTTTAATGACACCAGAGTTGATACTAGTTGATGTTTAATGACACCAGAGTTGATACTAGTTGATGTTTAATGACACCAGAGTTGATACTAGTTGATGTTTAATGACACCAGAGTTGATACTAGTTGATGTTTAATGACACCAGAGTTGATACTAGTTGATGTTTAATGACACCAGAGTTGATACTAGTTGATGTTTAATGACACCAGAGTTGATACTAGTTGATGTTTAATGACACCAGAGTTGATACTAGTTGATGTTTAATGACACCAGAGTTGATACTAGTTGATGTTTAATGACACCAGAGTTGATACTAGTTGATGTTTAATGACACCAGAGTTGATACTAGTTGATGTTTAATGACACCAGAGTTGATACTAGTTGATGTTTAATGACACCAGAGTTGATACTAGTTGATGTTTAATGACACCAGAGTTGATACTAGTTGATGTTTAATGACACCAGAGTTGATACTAGTTGATGTTTAATGACACCAGAGTTGATACTAGTTGATGTTTAATGACACCAGAGTTGATACTAGTTGATGTTTAATGACACCAGAGTTGATACTAGTTGATGTTTAATGACACCAGAGTTGATACTAGTTGATGTTTAATGACACCAGAGTTGATACTAGTTGATGTTTAATGACACCAGAGTTGATACTAGTTGATGTTTAATGACACCAGAGTTCATACTAGTTGATGTTTAATGACACCAGAGTTGATACTAGTTGATGTTTAATGACACCAGAGTTGATACTAGTTGATGTTTAATGACACCAGAGTTGATACTAGTTGATGTTTAATGACACCAGAGTTGATACTAGTTGATGTTTAATGACACAGGAGTTGATACTAGTTGATGTTTAATGACACCAGAGTCGATACTAGTTGATGTTTAATGACACCAGAGTCGATACTAGTTGATGTTTAATGACACCAGAGTTGATACTAGTTGATGTTTAATGACACCAGAGTTGATACTAGTTGATGTTTAATGACACCAGAGTTGATACTAGTTGATGTTTAATGACACCAGAGTAGATGCTAGTTGATGTTTAATGACACCAGAGTTGATACTAGTTGATGTTTAATGACACCAGAGTTGATACTAGTTGATGTTTAATGACACCAGAGTTGATACTAGTTGATGTTTGATGACACCAGAGTTGATACTAGTTGATGTTTAATGACACCAGAGTTGATACTAGTTGATGTTTAATGACACCAGAGTTGATACTAGTTGATGTTTAATGACACCAGAGTCGATACTAGTTGATGTTTGATGACACCAGAGTTGATACTAGTTGATGTTTAATGACACCAGAGTTGATACTAGTCGTCATCATCATCATCATCACACACACACACACACACTCAGACACACACACAGATAAAGAAACACCCCTCCATCCACAAACACACACACACTCTGGTGGCAGAAGTAAGTCAGACTTAAAGGAAACACTAGTTCGGCTCAGCTGGGACTCAGAATGAGGGAAGTGGGTCGACGCTGGAGGACAAAATTCTATTTCATATGATCAAGACGATCCAGAGGGAGTTTAAGCTCAATTAAAACCTTTCATCCAAGACTGTGTAGCAACAACCATGAGTGACACACAAAGACATGTTTGTTTGGATCTTCAGCTACAATCGTATCTTGAGCTGCTCGTGTTGACATGAACGTCTCTGAACTCGTGGACATAAAGTCAAACATATGAACAGGATGACCTTTGACCTCCAAGATCCTTTTCTACTTGAATCGGTTCAAACCGAAGTAACTCTCGCTGAAGTTTCTTCTGTGATTGTCTTCGTGACCACGATCAACAAACTCTTGTTTTTCATTGGTCATTCTTGGTGTCACATGACCACCTGCTGAGATGACGATGATTCCATTTTATCTAAAGTGTCTTAAGGAAGTGATGTCACGACATTTAACAGCTCAGACTATGTTGGAAAAAAGAAAAACAGAGAATCAACAATGAATGAAACACAGTGTGATGATGTCATGATGATGTCTTGATGATGTCATGATGATGTCATGATGATGTCATGATGATGTCATGATGATGTCATGATGATGTCATGATGATGTCATGATGATGATGTCATGATGATGTTCATGATGATGTCATGATGATGTCATGATGATGTTCATGATGATGTTCCATGAATGATGTCATGATGATGTCATGATGATGTCATGATGATGTCATGATGATGTCATGATGATGTTCATATGATGACATGATGATGTCATGATGATGTCATGATGATGTTCATGATGATGACATGATGATGTCATGATGATGTCATGATGATGTCATGATGATGTCATGATGATGTTCATGATGATGTCATGATGATGTCATGATGATGTCATGATGTCATGATGATGTCATGATGATGTCATGATGATGTCATGATGATGTCATGATGATGTCATGATGATGTCATGATGATGTCATGATGATGTTCATGATGATGTCATGATGATGTTCATGATGATGTCATGATGATGTCATGATGATGTTCATGATGATGTCATGATGATGTCATGATGATGTCATGATGATGTTCATGATGATGTCATGATGATGTTCATGATGATGTTCATGATGATGTTCATGATGATGTCATGATGATGTCATGATGATGTTCATGATGATGTCATGATGATGTTCATGATGATGTCATGATGATGTCATGATGATGTCATGATGATGTCATGATGATGTCATGATGATGTTCATGATGATGTCATGATGATGATTCATGATGATGTTCATGATGATGTTCATGATGATGTCATGATGATGTTTATGATGATGTCATGAATGATGTCATGATGATGTCATGATGATGTTCATGATGATGATGATGATGATGATGTCATGATGATGTCATGATGATGTTCATGATGATGTCCATGATGATGTTCACGATGATGTTCATGATGATGTCAATGATGATGTTCATGATGATGTCATGATGATGTTCATGATGATGTCATGATGATGTTCATGATGATGTCATGATGATGTCATAATGATGTCATGATGATGATGTCATGATGAGACCACGATGATGTTCATGATGATGTCACCATGAGATGCCATGATGCATGAATGATGTCATGATGATGTCATGATGATGTCATGATGATGTTCATGATGATGTCATGATGATGTCATGATGATGTCATGATGATGTCATGATGATGTCATGATGATGTCATGATGATGTCATGATGATGTCATGATGATGTCATGATGATGTTCATGATGATGTCATGATGATGTCATGATGATGTCATGATGATGACATGATGATGTCATGATGATGTCACGATGACCCCATGATGATGTCATGATGATGTCATGATGATGACATGATGATGTCATGATGATGTCATGATGATGTCATGATGATGTCATGATGATGTCATGATGATGTCATGATGATGCTGAAACAATCGATGATGTCATGATGATGTTCATGATGATGTCATGATGATGTCATGATGATGTCATGATGATGTCATGATGATGTCATGATGATGTCATGATGATGTCATGATGATGTCATGATGATGTCATGATGATGACATGATGATGTCATGATGATGTCATGATGATGTCATGATGATGTCATGATGATGTCATGATGATGTCATGATGATGTCATGATGATGTCATGATGATGTCATGATGATGTCATGATGATGTCATGATGATGTTCATGATGATGCTGAAAGCAATGATGATGTCATGATGATGTCATGAATGATGTCTTAGATGATGTTCATGATGATGTTCATGATGATGTCATGATGATGTCATGATGATGTCATGAATGATGTCATGATGATGTCATGAATGATGTCATGAATGATGTCATGATGATGTTCATGATGATGTGCATGATGATGTCATGATGATGACATGATGATGTTCATGATGATGTCATGATGATGTCATGAAGTGATGTCATGATGATGTACATGATGATGTCATGAATGATGTCATGATGATGTCATGATGATGTCATGATGATGTCATGATGATGTCATGATGATGTCATGATGATAGACATGACCCCACGCACGATGATGTCATGATGATGTCATGATGATGTCATGATGATGTCATGATGATGTCATGAAAGTGATGTTCATGATGATGTCATGATGATGATCATGAATGAATGTCACGATGATGTCATGAATGATGTTTCATGAATGATGTCATGATGATGTCATGATGATGTTCACGATGATGTCATGATGATGTCATGAATGATGTCCCCGATAGATGATGTCATGATGATGTCATGATGATGTCATGATGATGTCATGATGATGTCATGATGATGTCATGATGATGTCATGATGATGACATGATGATGTCATGATGATGTCATGATGATGTCATGATGATGTCATGATGATGTCATGATGATGTCATGATGATGTCTTGATGATGTCATGATGATGTCATGATGATGTCATGATGATGTCATGAATGATGTCATGAAATGATGTCATGATGATGTCATGATGATGTCATGATGATGTCATGATGATGTCATGATGATGTCATGATGATGTCATGATGATGTCATGATGATGTCATGATGATGTCATGATGATGTCATGATGATGTCATGAGTGATGTCATGATGATGTCATGATGATGTCATGATGATGTCATGATGATGTCATGATGATGTTCATGATGATGTCATGATGATGTCATGATGATGTCATGATGATGTCATGATGATGTCATGATGATGTCATGATGATGTCATGATGATGTCATGATGATGTCATGATGATGTGTCATGATGATGTCATGATGATGTCATGATGATGTCATGATGATGTTCATGATGATGTCATGAATGACGCCATGAATGAATGTCACATGATGATGTCATGATGATGTCATGATGATGACATGATGATGTCATGATGATGTCATGATGATGTCATGAATGATGTCATAGATGATGTCCATGATGATGTCCATGATGATGACATGATGATGTCATGATGATGTCATGATGATGAATGTCATGATGATGTCATGATGATGTCATGATGATGTTCATGATGATGTCATGATGATGTCATGATGATGTCATGATGATGTCATGATGATGTCATGATGATGACATGATGATGTCATGATGATGTCATGATGATGTTCATGATGATGTCATGATGATGTCATGATGATGTCATGATGATGTTTATGATAATTACATGATGATGTCATGATGATGTCATGATGATGTCGTGATGATGTCATGATGATGTTCATGATGATGTTCATGATGATGTCATGATGATGTCATGATGATGTTCATGATGATGTCATGATGATGTCATGATGATGTCATCAATGATGATGTCATGATGATGTTCATGATGATGTCATGATGATGTCATGATGATGTCATGATGATGTCATGATGATGTCATGATGATGTCATGATGATGTCATGATGATGTTCATGATGATGTCATGATGATGTCATGATGATGTCATGATGATGTCATGATGATGAATGTCATGATGATGTTCATGATGATGTCATGATGATGTCATGATGATGATGTCATGATGATGTTCATGATGATGTCATGATGATGTCATGATGATGTTCATGATGATGTCATGATGATGTCATGATGATGTCATGATGATGTTCATGATGATGTCATGATGATGTCATGATGATGTTCATGATGATGTCATGATGATGTCATGATGATGTTCATGATGATGACATGATGATGTCATGATGATGTCATGATGATGTCATGATGATGTCATGATGATGTCATGATGATGTTCATGATGATGTTCATGATGATGTTCATGATGATGTCTTGATGATGTCATGATGATGTCATGATGATGTTCATGATGATGTCATGATGATGTCATGATGATGTCATGATGATGTCATGATGATGTCATGATGATGTCATGATGATGTCATGATGATGTCATGATGATGTCATGATGATGTCATGATGATGTTCATGATGATGTCATGATGATGTTCATGATGATGTCATGATGATGTTCATGATGATGTCATGATGATGTCATGATGATGTCATGATGATGTCATGATGATGTCATGATGATGTCATGATGATGTCATGATGATGACATGATGATGTCATGATGATGTTCATGATGATGTCATGATGATGTCATGATGATGTTCATGATGATGTTCATGATGATGTCATGATGATGTCATGATGATGTCATGATGATGACATGATGATGTCATGATGATGTCATGATGATGTCATGATGATGTCATGATGATGTCATGATGATGTCATGATGATGTCATGATGATGTCATGATGATGTCATGATGATGTCATGATGATGTCATGATGATGTCATGATGATGTTCATGATGATGTTCATGATGATGTCATGATGATGTCATGATGATGTTCATGATGATGTCATGATGATGTCATGATGATGTTCATGATGATGTCATGATGATGTCATGATGATGTTCATGATGATGTTCATGATGATGTCATGATGATGTCCATGATGATGTTCATGATGATGACATGATGATGTCATGATGATGTCATGATGATGTCATGATGATGTTCATGATGATGTCATGATGATGTCTTGATGATGTTCATGATGATGTCATGATGATGTCATGATGATGTTCATGATGATGTCTTGATGATGTTCATGATGATGTCATGATGATGTCATGATGATGTCATGATGATGTCATGATGATGTTCATGATGATGTCATGATGATGTCATGATGATGTTCATGATGATGTCATGATGATGTCATGATGATGTTCATGATGATGTCATGATGATGTCATGATGATGTCATGATGATGTTCATGATGATGCCATGATGATGTCTTGATGATGTCATGATGATGTCATGATGATGTCATGATGATGTCTTGATGATGTTCATGATGATTTGATGATGTCATGATGATGTTCATGATGATGTCATGATGATGTCATGATGATGTCTTGATGATGTTCATGATGATGTTCATGATGATGTCATGATGATGTCATGATGATGTTCATGATGATGTCATGATGATGTCTTGATGATGTCATGATGATGTCTTGATGATGTTCATGATGATGTTGTGATGATGTCATGATGATGTTCATGATGATGTCGTGATGATGTCATGATGATGTTCATGATGATGTCATGATGATGTTCATGATGATGTTCATGATGATGTCATGATGATGTCTTGATGATGTTCATGATGATGTTCATGATGATGTCATGATGATGTCATGATGTTGTTCATGATGATGCCTTGATGATGTCTTGATGATGTCATGATGATGTCTTGATGATGTTCATGATGATGTCATGATGATGTCATGATGATGTTCATGATGATGTCGTGATGATGTCGTGATGATGTCATGATGATGTCATGATGATGTTCATGATGATGTTCATGATGATGTCATGATGATGTTCATGATGATGTCGTGATGATGTCGTGATGATGTCATGATGATGATCTTCTTCACTGTCTTCTTATGTCATCCGGGCTCTTCTGATGAGGTCAAAGGTCAAAACATGAGACATTATTGTTGACCTTTGTCATCCACCTGAGACTGGGACAAGAGCTCTTCAATGTTTTCATGACTTCTGTGACTTCATTTGACGTCATTTAAAGCGACGAGATGTTTGATCTGCTCAGGATTCTGGCGACAGCAGGAGCTCACATGAACATCCCAGTAGATCTTCGTACTCTGAGAGCAGTTCGAGTCCTGAGGCCCTTGAAGCTAGTTTCTGGTATTCCAAGTGAGTGCCAGTTGGTTTCTTCTCTTCTTCTACTTCTCTTCTCTTCTCTTCTCTTCTCTTCTCTTCTCTTCTCTTCTCTTCTCTTCTCTTCTCTTCTCTTCTCTTCTCTTCTCTTCTCTTCTCTTCTCTTCTCTTCTCTTCTCTTCTCTTCTCTTCTCTTCTCTTCTCTTCTTATTCTCTTCTCTTCATCTACTTCTCTTCTCTTCCTTTAAGGTCTCCAGATTGTGCTGAAGTCTATCATGAAGGCCATGATTCCTCTGCTGCAGATCGGCCTCCTCTTGTTCTTCGCTATCCTCATGTTTGCCATCATCGGGCTGGAGTTCTACAGCGGGAAACTTCACCACACCTGCCTGCCGTCCATCGACATTCTAGGTAGGTTTGGGTCATTTCAAGTTGACATCATGACATCAGATCATCAGAACCTCAGATCATCAGAACATCAGATCATCAGATCATCAGATCATCAGATCATCAGATCATTAGATCATCAGATCATCAGATCATCAGAACATCAGATCATCAGATCATCAGATCATCAGATCATTAGATCATTAGATCATTAGATCATTTCACTTCACTTCATGACTTCATGACTTCATGACTTCATGACATCATGACATCATGACATCATGACTTCATGACTTCATGACTTCATGACTTCATGACTTCATGACTTCATGACTTCATGACATCATGACATCATGACTTCATGACTTCATGACTTCATGACATCATGACATCATGACTTCATGACTTCATGACTTCATGACTTCATGACATCATGACTTCATGACTTCATGACTTCAGTCATGACATCATGACATCATGACTTCATGTCTTCATGACTTCATGACTTCATGACATCATGACTTCATGACTTCATGACTTCATGACTTCATGACATCATGACTTCATGACTTCATGACTTCATGACATCATGACATCATGACTTCATGACTTTAGATCATGACTTCATGACATCATTACTTCATGACTTCACTTGACTTCATGACTTCATGACATCATGACTTCATGACTTCATGACTTCATGACTTCATGACTTCATGACTTCATGACTTCATGACTTCATGACTTCATGACTTCATGACTTCATGACTTCATGACATCATGACTTCATGACTTCATGACTTCATGACATCATGACTTCATGACTTCATGACTTCATGACTTCATGACTTCATGACTTCATGACTTCATGACTTCATGACATCATGACATCATGACTTCATGACTTCATGACTTCATGACTTCATGACTTCATGACTTCATGACTTCATGACTTCATGACTTCATGACTTCATGACATCATGACTTCATGACTTCATGACTTCATGACTTCATGACTTCATGACATCATGACTTCATGACATCATGACTTCATGACTTCATGACTTCATGACTTCATGACTTCATGACATCATGACTTCATGACTTCATGACTTCATGACTTCATGACATCATGACATCATGACATCATAACATCATGACATCATGACATCATAACATCATGACATCATGACATCATAACATCATGACATCATGACATCATGACATCATAACATCATGACATCATGACTTCATGACTTCATGACTTCATGACATCATGACTTCATGACTTCATGACTTCATGACTTCATGACTTCATGACTTCATGACTTCATGACTTCATGACTTCATGACTTCATGACTTCATGACTTCATGACATCATAACATGACCTGGGTGTTGTATTTGACAAACGTCTCTAGTTCAACTCTGAACAAAACTGACACAAACTGTTTCAAGTGAGAAAATAAACTTAAATGTTGTCACAACATGATCTTATGATGTGTTTCTGTCGTTAACACTATTGTGTTTATTTTGTGTCTAAACAAGAAGGATGTGTTTCGCCTGCAGTTCATACTCTGAGCCGCTCCAGTAGAAGAACTCACATTTCTCCTTCAAACGCTTCACTAGTTTCTTTCAGGATCATTTTAAAATTTCTGGTTCTTACTTTCAGATCTATTCATGGTCAGACCTTCATGATCTGATCTGATTTGGAACCATCTCTGTGTTTGATGATCTACTGACTCCTTCAAGAAACATCTTAAGACACTTTGATTTGTTCAGACTTTTCATTGATTCTCTGAGACGCTTGTGTTGTTCTGAGTATTATGTTGATCTTTAAGGTATTTATTTTAATGAGTATTGTTTTGATTGTTTAAGCCACAGTGCAGGCTTTGGACCTCCAACCATTCAGGCACATATAGTTGAACCAATCAGGCGTCTGGATACAGTAATCAATTGATTGTCAGTCAGGTGTTGCTTGTTTAAGCCGACACCTGATTGGTTAACTCATGTGTGCTTGAGGGGTTGGAATAAAAACCTGCACCGTCTCGGCCCCTTTCTGGACCAGTTTGACACCCCTGGAAGCGCTTTGGAAAAGTTCTCTATATAATATTTCTAAACCCGAGAGGCTCGTCTCAGTCAACAGTTGAACCTTTTCGTGCAGACAACGAGACCGTGGACTCTTCAGAGTTGGCGTTTGCATGTGGAGTGAGAAAATGCCCCGAAAACTACGACTGCAACGACACCTGGATCGGCCCCAACGACGGCATCACCCAGTTCGACAACATCCTGTTCGCCGTCCTCACCGTCTTCCAGTGCATCACCATGGAGGGCTGGACCGCCGTCCTCTACAACGTGAGTCACGAGCTTCAAACACAACAACACACTGTGTCTCAGCGAGTCTCTCTGGTCCGTGTTGATGAATGAATCCACTCACCTGAAGGACGACTGAGGACGAGAGGATACAGTGAGTCCAGCAGCTTTTAAAGCTGATGTTTGGACTATTTTGGTTTGAAAACAAATGAAAGTAGTTACGACTTCGTCAAGAGTCATGTGGTCTGTAAATACTACAACACCAGAGTCAAGTACTGGACAATACTACACATATATACTTGTTACTACACTATCACAACACCAGAGTCAAGTACTGGACAATACTACACATATATACTTGTTACTACACTATCACAACACCAGAGTCAAGTACTGGACAATACTACACCTATATACTTGTTACTACACTATCACAACACCAGAGTCAAGTACTGGACAATACTACACATATATACTTGTTACTACACTATCACAACACCAGAGTCAAGTACTGGACAATACTACACATATATACTTGTTACTACACTATCACAACACCAGAGTCAAGTACTGGACAATACTACACATATATACTTGTTACTACACTATCACAACACCAGAGTCAAGTACTCGACAATACTACACATGTATACTTGTTACTACACTATCACTATATATCACTATATAATACACATCAACACACTGTGACTATAAACATTTGTAATACGTTCTCATGGAACAACATCAACTTCTCTGTGATTCCAGACCAACGATGCCTTGGGATCCACGTGGAACTGGATGTACTTCATCCCACTCATCATCATCGGGTCCTTCTTCGTCCTGAACCTGGTCCTGGGAGTCCTGTCCGGGTGAGTCCTCGTCCCTCGTGTCCCTCCGGCCAGAGACGATGATGGTTTCCATGTCAGAGAGTTCGCCAAAGAGCGCGAGCGAGTGGAGAACCGACGCGCCTTCATGAAGCTGCGGCGCCAACAGCAGGTGGAACGAGAGCTCAACGGATACCGAGCCTGGATCGACAGAGCAGGTACGACTGCACACCTGTCACAGGTGATAGTGAAGGTCACAGGTCGAGGGACTCTTAGGATCCGGGAGACACTCGGAGTAGAGCTGCTCCTCCTCCACCAGAAGACAAATATGTGTCACTTCCTGTACTTTGACCTTCACTGTGGGCTCAGAGGTCGTTGTAGTTTCATGAGCCTCGACGTGGAAGTCGAACCCACACAGTGACTCACGGACGGTTCAGTCCACGAGCTGCTGTGAGGCTCATGTGGGAGCAGAGAGTCGTTGATGAGATACTTCTGTGGAGAAGGTCAGTGAAGGTCTGTCAGCGCTTAGAAGAGTCCAGCTGCACTTCCTGTCCATGCAGAAGACATGGAGTCAACGTGTGTGTGTGTGTGTGTGTGTGTGTGTGTGTGTGTGTGTGTGTGTGTGTGTGTGTGTGTGTGTGTGTGTGTGTGTGTGTATGTGTGTGTGTGTGTGTGTGTGTGTGTGTGTGTGTGTGTGTGTGTGTGTGTGTGTGTGTGTGTGTGTGTGTGTGTGTGTGTGTGTGTGTGTGTGTGTGTGTGTGTGTGTGTGTGTGTGTGTGTGTGTGTGTGTGTGTGTGTGTGTGTGGTGTGTGTGTGTGTGTGTGTGTGTGTGTGTGTGTGTGTGTGTGTGTGTGTGTGTGTGGGGGTGTGTGTGTGTGTGCGTGTGTGTGCGTGTGTGTGTGTGTATGTGTGTGTGTGTGTGTCTGTGTGTGTGTGCGTGTGTGTGTGTGTGTGAGTGTGTGTGTGTGTGTGTGTGTGTGTGTGTGTGTGTGTGTGTCTGTGTGTTTGTGTGTGTGTGTGTGTGTGTGTGTGCGTGTGTGTGTGTGCGTGTGTGTGTGTGTGTGTGAGTGTGCTTTACTTCCTCACAGAGGAGGTCATGCTGGCGGAGGAGAACAAGAGCTCTGGAAGATCAGCGTTAGATGGTACGTCACGATCATGATTATTCTTCACGAACCATGTTCAATAGTCCACACGGGTCAAGATCAGACCTTCATGTTGATGTTGTCATCATCTGAGAGATCATGAACAGAGTCAGAAGCTTGTGATGATGTTCACCTGAGTCTCAGGACCATGTGTGACACTCGTGTGATGTGGTCAGTGCTGAAGAGAGCCAGCAAGAAGACCGGCGCCCGACGAGGAGCTCCAGGAGACGAGAAGTACACGGACATGTCGACGGCCAGTGAGTGTGAAGAACTTCTGGACTGACGAGTATCTCATGATGGTACCAATATTGATGGAGCTTCTCTCAGGCATGTCTCGCTCCAGGATGAACTTCCGCAGCGGTCGTCGAGGACCTGCTGCTTATCTGCGGCGCAAAGAGAGAATGTTGCGTATCTCCATCCGTCGTATGGTGAAGACGGACACCTTCTACCTGCTGGTGCTCAGCCTGGTGGCTCTGAACACCATCTGCGTGGCCATCGTCCACCACGACCAGCCCGACTGGTTGACCATCTTCCTCTGTGAGTGACAGGTGAGGCGTCGCTGGAGTTCTCCTCTGACTCCTGGTTCCTCAGACTACGCAGAGTTCGTCTTCCTGGGTCTGTTCCTGGGCGAGATGTTCCTGAAGATGTACGGCTTAGGATTCCGGCTCTACTTCCACTCGTCCTTCAACTGCTTCGACTGCGGGGTGAGCTGAGGTGACCTGAGGCCTCGGACCAGATGTTCTGACGCGTGTGCTCCTCAGGTGATCGTCGGCAGCATCTTCGAGGTGGTCTGGGGATTCTTCCGGCCCGGGATGTCCTTCGGCATCAGCGTCTTGAGGGCGTTGAGGCTCCTGAGGATCTTCAAGATCACCAAGTAAGATGCATGACCATGAGACCAGGATGTCGGAGCCAACGTCACGTCTGCCTCTCAGGTACTGGGCGTCTCTTCGGAACCTGGTCGTGTCCCTCATGAGCTCCATGAAGTCCATCATCAGCCTCCTGTTCCTGCTCTTCCTCTTCATCGTGGTGTTCGCGCTGCTGGGGATGCAGCTGTTCGGAGGACGGTAGGAGACATGGAGGGAGATGTTGGTCCACAAATAGAGGAGCATCTTCTCATGTGACCTCCTTCTCTCTGCTCCAGGTTCATCTTTGAAGATTACACTCCCACCAACTTTGACACGTTTCCAGCTGCCATCATGACGGTCTTCCAGGTTCGTCTCCCACAGATCCCCTCGCTCGCCATGACACATTGCACCCTGGGATATTTCTCACCCCAGGCGCCGATTAAACAACTCGCTCGCCGCCTCCTCCGCTCCCTCCCACACATGCAGCTCACATATGTGCTCGTGAAGACCAGCTCAATCCACATCAGATCTTACTCACCGACGGAGATGTTTCTGCTCAGATCCTGACGGGCGAGGACTGGAACGAGGTCATGTACAACGGGATCAGGTCCCAGGGAGGCGTGCAGTACGGCATGTGGTCGTCCATCTACTTCATCGTGCTCACCCTGTTCGGGAACTGTATCCTTTGTTACTACACTATCACAATACCAGAGTCAAGTACTGGACAATACTACACATATATACTTGTTACTACACTATCACAACACCAGAGTCAAGTACTGTACAATACTACACATATAAACTTGTTACTACACTATCACAACACCAGAGTCAAGTACTGGACAATACTACACATATATACTTGTTACTACACTATCACAACACCAGAGTCAAGTACTGGACAATACTACACATATATCCTTGTTACTACACTATCACAACACCAGAGTCAAGTACTGGACAATACTACACATATATACTTGTTACTACACTATCACAACACCAGAGTCAAGTACTGCACAATACTACACATATATACTTGTTACTACACTATCACAACACCAGAGTCAAGTACTGGACAATACTACACATATATACTTGTTACTACACTATCACAACACCAGAGTCAAGTACTGGACAATACTACACATATATACTTGTTACTACACTATCACAACACCAGAGTCAAGTACTGGACAATACTACACATGTATACTTGTTACTACACTATCACAACACCAGAGTCAAGTACTGGACAATACTACACATATATATTGTTACTACACTATCACAACACCAGAGTCAAGTACTGGACAATACTACACATGTATACTTGTTACTACACTATCACAACACCAGAGTCAAGTACTGGACAATACTACACATGTATACTTGTTACTACACTATCACAACACCAGAGTCAAGTACTGGACAATACTACACATGTATCCTTGTTACTACACTATCACAACACCAGAGTCAAGTACTGGACAATACTACACATATATACTTGTTACTACACTATCACAACACCAGAGTCAAGTACTGGACAATACTACACATGTATACTTGTTACTACACTATCACAACACCAGAGTCAAGTACTGGACAATACTACACATGTATACTTGTTACTACACTATCACAACACCAGAGTCAAGTACTGGACAATACTACACATGTATACTTGTTACTACACTATCACAACACCAGAGTAAAGTAATCAACAATACTACACATATAAACCTTGTTACTACACTATCACAACACCAGAGTCAAGTACTGGACAATACTACACATATATACTTGTTACTACACTATCACAACACCAGAGTCAAGTACTGGACAATACTACACATATATACTTGTTACTACACTATCACAACACCAGAGTCAAGTACTGGACAATACTACACATGTATACTTGTTACTACACTATCACAACACCAGAGTCAAGTACTGGACAATACTACACATGTATACTTGTTACTACACTATCACAACACCAGAGTCAAGTACTGGACAATACTACACATGTATCCTTTGTTACTACACTATCACAACACCAGAGTCAAGTACTGGACAATACTACACATGTATACTTGTTACTACACTATCACAACACCAGAGTCAAGTACTGGACAATACTACACATGTATACTTGTTACTACACTATCACAACACCAGAGTCAAGTACTGGACAATACTACACATGTATCCTTTGTTACTACACTATCACAACACCAGAGTCAAGTACTGGACAATACTACACATGTATACTTGTTACTACACTATCACAACACCAGAGTCAAGTACTGGACAATACTACACATGTATACTTGTTACTACACTATCACAACACCAGAGTCAAGTACTGGACAATACTACACATGTATCCTTTGTTACTACACTATCACAACACCAGAGTCAAGTACTGGACAATACTACACATGTATACTTGTTACTACACTATCACAACACCAGAGTCAAGTACTGGACAATACTACACATGTATACTTGTTACTACACTATCACAACACCAGAGTCAAGTACTGGACAATACTACACATGTATCCTTTGTTACTACACTATCACAACACCAGAGTCAAGTACTGGACAATACTACACATATATACTTGTTACTACACTATCACAACACCAGAGTCAAGTACTGGACAATACTACACATGTATACTTGTTACTACACTATCACAACACCAGAGTCAAGTACTGGACAATACTACACATATATACTTGTTACTACACTATCACAACACCAGAGTCAAGTACTGGACAATACTACACATGTATCCTTTGTTACTACACTATCACAACACCAGAGTCAAGTACTGGACAATACTACACATGTATACTTTGTTACTACACTATCACAACACCAGAGTCAAGTACTGGACAATACTACACATATATACTTGTTACTACACTATCACAACACCAGAGTCAAGTACTGGACAATACTACACATATATACTTGTTACTACACTATCACAACACCAGAGTCAAGTACTGGACAATACTACACATATATACTTGTTACTACACTATCACAACACCAGAGTCAAGTACTGGACAATACTACACATGTATACTTGTTACTACACTATCACAACACCAGAGTCAAGTACTGGACAATACTACACATATATACTTGTTACTACACTATCACAACACCAGAGTCAAGTACTGGACAATACTACACATGTATACTTGTTACTACACTATCACAACACCAGAGTCAAGTACTGGACAATACTACACATGTATACTTGTTACTACACTATCACAACACCAGAGTCAAGTACTGGACAATACTACACATGTTTACTTGTTACTACACTATCACAACACCAGAGTCAAGTACTGGACAATACTACACATATATACTTGTTACTACACTATCACAACACCAGAGTCAAGTACTGGACAATACTACACATATATACTTGTTACTACACTATCAAAACACCAGAGTCAAGTACTGGACAATACTACACATATATCCTTGTTACTACACTATCACAACACCAGAGTCAAGTACTGGACGATACTACACATATATACTTGTTACTACACTATCACAACACCAGAGTCAAGTACTGGACAATACTACACATGTATACTTGTTACTACACTATCACAACACCAGAGTCAAGTACTGGACAATACTACACATATATACTTGTTACTACACTATCACAACACCAGAGTCAAGTACTGGACAATACTACACATATATACTTGTTACTACACTATCAAAACACCAGAGTCAAGTACTGGACAATACTACACATATATCCTTGTTACTACACTATCACAACACCAGAGTCAAGTACTGGACGATACTACACATATATACTTGTTACTACACTATCACAACACCAGAGTCAAGTACTGGACAATACTACACATGTATACTTGTTACTACACTATCACAACACCAGAGTCAAGTACTGGACAATACTACACATGTATACTTGTTACTACACTATCACAACACCAGAGTCAAGTACTGGACAATACTACACATGTATACTTGTTACTACACTATCACAACACCAGAGTCAAGTACTGGACAATACTACACATGTATACTTGTTACCACACTATCACAACACCAGAGTCAAGTACTGGACAATACTACACATGTATACTTGTTACTACACTATCACAACACCAGAGTCAAGTACTGGACAATACTACACATGTATACTTGTTACTACACTATCACAACACCAGAGTCAAGTACTGGACAATACTACACATGTATACTTGTTACCACACTATCACAACACCAGAGTCAAGTAATCAACAATACTACACATGTATACTTGTTACTACACTATCACAACACCAGAGTCAAGTAATCAACAATACTACACATGTATACTTGTTACTACACTATCACAACACCAGAGTCAAGTACCGGACAATACTACACATATATACTTGTTACTACACTATCACAACACCAGAGTCAAGTACTGGACAATACTACACATGTATACTTGTTACTACACTATCACAACACCAGAGTCAAGTACTGGACAATACTACACATATATACTTGTTACTACACTATCACAACACCAGAGTCAAGTACTGGACAATACTACACATGTATACTTGTTACTACACTATCACAACACCAGAGTCAAGTACTGGACAATACTACACATGTATACTTGTTACTACACTATCACAACACCAGAGTCAAGTACTGGACAATACTACACATGTATACTTGTTACCACACTATCACAACACCAGAGTCAAGTACTGGACAATACTACACATGTATACTTGTTACTACACTATCACAACACCAGAGTCAAGTACTGGACAATACTACACATGTATACTTGTTACTACACTATCACAACACCAGAGTCAAGTAATCAACAATACTACACATGTATACTTGTTACTACACTATCACAACACCAGAGTCAAGTACCGGACAATACTACACATATATACTTGTTACTACACTATCACAACACCAGAGTCAAGTACTGGACAATACTACACATGTATACTTGTTACTACACTATCACAACACCAGAGTCAAGTACTGGACAATACTACACATATATACTTGTTACTACACTATCACAACACCAGAGTCAAGTACTGGACAATACTACACATGTATACTTGTTACTACACTATCACAACACCAGAGTCAAGTACTGGACAATACTACACATGTATACTTGTTACTACACTATCACAACACCAGAGTCAAGTACTGGACAATACTACACATATATACTTGTTACTACACTATCACAACACCAGAGTCAAGTACTGGACAATACTACACATATATACTTGTTACTACACTATCACAACACCAGAGTCAAGTACTGGACAATACTACACATATATACTTGTTACTACACTATCACAACACCAGAGTCAAGTACTGGACAATACTACACATATATACTTGTTACTACACTATCACAACACCAGAGTCAAGTAGTTTGTATTAACACACCATATCTTGAACATAACACGTTTTAAAAAGTTACACATTTATAATAAACGAGGTTCACGAGGGTCAGTGGTTCTATCAGCTCACAGCAAGAAGGTTGTTGGTTCAACTCCCAACTCTGACCTTTCTGTGTGGAGTTTGTATGTTCTTTTGTTGTGAGACTGGCGTCCTGTCCAGGGTGTCCCTCGCCTCGTGTGTTTCTAGATGTGTGTTTCTAGATGTGTGTTTGTGTGTTTCTAGATGTGTGTTTGTGTGTTTCTAGATGTGTGTTTCTAGATGTGTGTTTGTGTGTTTCTAGATGTGTGTTTGTGTGTTTCTAGATGTGTGTTTCTAGATGTGTGTTTCTAGATGTGTTTTTCTAGATGTGTGTTTCTAGATGTGTGTTTCTAGATATGTGTTTCTAGATGTGTGTTTCTAGATGTGTTTTTCTAGATGTGTGTTTCTAGATGTGTGTTTCTAGATGTGTGTTTCTGGATGTGTGTTTCTAGATGTGTGTTTCTAGATGTGTGTTTGTGTGTTTCTAGATGTGTGTTTCTAGATGTGTTTTTCTAGATGTGTGTTTCTAGATGTGTGTTTCTAGATGTGTGTTTCTAGATGTGTGTCTCTAGATGTGTGTTTCTAGATGTGTGTTTCTAGATGTGTGTTTCTAGATGTGTGTCTCTAGATGTGTGTTTCTAGATATGTGTTTCTAGATGTGTGTCTCTAGATGTGTGTTTCTAGATGTGTGTTTCTAGATGTGTGTCTCTAGATGTGTGTCTCTAGATGTGTGTTTCTAGATGTGTGTTTCTAGATGTGTGTTTCTAGATGTGTGTCTCTAGATGTGTGTCTCTGGATGTGTGTTTCTAGATGTGTGTTTCTAGATGTGTGTTTCTAGATGTGTTTTTCTAGATGTGTGTTTCTAGATGTGTGTTTCTAGATGTGTGTTTCCAGATGTGTGTCTCTAGATGTGTGTTTCTAGATGTGTGTTTCTAGATGTGTGTCTCTAGATGTGTGTTTCTAGATGTGTGTTTCTAGATGTGTGTCTCTAGATGTGTGTTTCTAGATGTGTGTTTCTAGATGTGTGTTTCTAGATGTGTGTTTCTAGATGTGTGTCTCTAGATGTGTGTTTCTAGATGTGTGTTTCTAGATGTGTGTTTCTAGATGTGTGTTTCTAGATGTGTGTCTCTAGATGTGTGTTTCTAGATGTGTGTTTCTAGATGTGTGTCTCTAGATGTGTGTTTCTAGATGTGTGTTTCTAGATGTGTGTTTCTAGATGTGTGTTTCTAGATGTGTGTTTCTAGATGTGTGTCTCTGGATGTGTGTCTCTAGATGTGTGTCTCTAGATGTGTTTTTCTAGATGTGTGTCTCTAGATGTGTGTCTCTAGATGTGTGTTTCTAGATGTGTGTTTCTAGATGTGTGTTTCTAGATGTGTGTTTCTAGATGTGTGTTTCTAGATGTGTGTTTCTGGATGTGTGTTTCTAGATGTGTGTTTCTAGATGTGTTTTTCTAGATGTGTGTCTCTAGATGTGTGTTTCTAGATGTGTGTCTCTAGATGTGTGTTTCTAGATGTGTGTTTCTAGATGTGTGTTTCTAGATGTGTATCTCTGGATGTGTGTTTCTAGATGTGTGTTTCTAGATGTGTGTCTCTGGATGTGTGTCTCTAGATGTGTGTTTCTAGATGTGTGTTTCTAGATGTGTGTTTCTAGATGTGTGTCTCTAGATGTGTGTCTCTGGATGTGTGTTTCTAGATGTGTGTTTCTAGATGTGTGTTTCTAGATGTGTGTTTCTAGATGTGTTTTTCTAGATGTGTGTTTCTAGATGTGTGTTTCTAGATGTGTGTTTCCAGATGTGTGTCTCTAGATGTGTGTTTCTAGATGTGTGTCTCTAGATGTGTGTTTCTAGATGTGTGTCTCTAGATGTGTGTTTCTAGATGTGTGTCTCTAGATGTGTGTCTCTGGATGTGTGTTTCTAGATGTGTGTTTCTAGATGTGTGTCTCTAGATGTGTGTTTCTAGATGTGTGTTTCTAGATGTGTGTTTCTAGATGTGTGTCTCTGGATGTGTGTCTCTGATTGTGTGTCTCTGGATGTGTGTCTCTGATTGTGTGTCTCTGGATGTGTGTCTCTGATTGTGTGTCTCTGGATGTGTGTCTCTGATTGTGTGTCTCTGGATGTGTGTATCTGATTGTGTGTCTCTGGATGTGTGTTTCTAGATGTGTGTCTCTGGATGTGTGTATCTGATTGTGTGTCTCTGGATGTGTGCGGCGTTGATACAGTGTTTTCTGCTAAAGTAAATAAAGGATAAACAAAGTAAAAAAAACAGGAATAAAGACTTTCCCTGAACCTTCACGACAGACACTCTTCTCAACGTCTTCTTGGCCATCGCTGTGGACAATCTTGCCAACGCTCAGGAACTTACAAAGGTGCGTCTTTCTTTCCTCTTGTATTCACTATATGGATGTAAACGTGGTTCACTGTGATCTGACCTCCAACCTCGTCCAGGACGAGGAGGAGGAGGAAGAATTCTTCAACCAGCGATACGCGAGAGGAAGAGACGGATTGATATCTGAGTAAGTTCTTCTGTCAGGACATGAAGGAAGGAACTAGAATGTGTTTAAACTATCAAATCAAATATAGCGAGAGAGAAAGTTGGAAGTAGGTTCGACGTCTGACATCAACGAAGATCGTTTTGTCTTCATAATCTGGTTTGTCGACGGGAGAGCGTTCGTCCTCAGAACGACCTGGTGAACGATGTCAGCTCATGTCAGGAGATTCTAGAAGGGATTCAGGGATTCTTCCTCCGGGAGAAGACACACTTCACTGAGCCATGGTTGGAAAGACCTCAACACAAACGTCTCTGATCCAGATGTGGATGTTGAGTCTGATCAGGTGATGCTACGTTTGAACGTTAGTGGACGCTTACCTTTGTGTCCAAATGTTTCCAGAAAAGACAAAAGACAACAGTTCAAGTCCTCGAGCCTTTGGTACGCTCGAGGACTTGAACTGTTGTAATACTTGTTCTGAACCAGGAAGATATCAGGAAGTAGGAAGGAAGATATCAGGAAGTAGGAAAGAAGATATCAGTAAGTAGGAAGGAAGATATCAGGAAGAACGAGGAAAGATATCAGGAAGTAGCAAGGAAGATATCAGGAAGTAGGAAGGAAGATATCAGGAAGAACGAAGAAAGATATCAGGAAGTAGCAAGGAAGATATCAGGATGTAGGAAGGAAGATATCAGGAAGTAGGAAGGAAGATATCAGGAAGAATGAAGAACGATATCAGGAAGTAGGAAGGAAGCTATCAGGAAGTAGCAAGGAAGATATCAGGAAGTAGCAAGGAAGATATCAGGAAGTAGGAAGGAAGATATCAGGAAGTAGGAAGGAAGATATCAGGAAGAACGAGGAAAGATATCAGGAAGTAGCAAGGAAGATATCAGGAAGTAGGAAGGAAGATATCAGGAAGAACGAAGAAAGATATCAGAGTATAGGATGAAGGAAGATTGAAGAGATAAGGAAGTAGGAAGAAGAAGGAAAGATATCAGGAAGTAGCAAGGAAGATATCAGGATGTAGGAAGGAAGATATCAGGAAGTAGGAAGGAAGATATCAGGAAGAACGAAGAACGATTTCAGGAAGTAGGAAGGAAGCTATCAGGAAGTAGCAAGGAAGATATCAGGAAGTAGCAAGGAAGATATCAGGATGTAGGAAGGAAGATATCAGGAAGTAGGAAGGAAGATATCAGGAAGAATCAGAAGAAAGATTTCATGAAGTAGGAAGGAAGTATCAGGAGTGCAAGGAAGATATCAGGAAGTAGGAAGGAAGATATCAGGAAGTAGCAAGGAAGATATCAGGAAGTAGGAAGGAAGATATCAGGATGTAGGAAGGAAGATATCAGGAAGTAGGAAGGAAGATATCAGGAAGTAGGAAGGAAGATATCAGGAAGTAGGAAGGAAGCTATCAGGAAGTAGCAAGGAAGATATCAGGAAGTAGGAAGGAAGATATCAGGATGTAGGAAGGAAGATATCAGGAAGTAGGAAGGAAGATATCAGGAAGAATGAAGAGGGAAGATATCAGGAAGTAGGAAGGAAGATATCAGGAAGTAGCAAGGAAGATATCAGGAAGTAGGAAGGAAGATATCAGGAAGTAGGAAGGAAGATATCAGGAAGTAGGAAGGAAGATATCAGGAAGAATGAAGAAAGATATCAGGAAGTAGGAAGGAAGCTATCAGGAAGTGGAAGGAAATATCGGAGGAAGATATCAGGAAGTAGGAAGGAAGATATCAGGAAGTAGGAAGGAAGATATCAGGAAGTAGGAAGGAAGATATCAGGAAGTAGGAAGGAAGAAAGAGTATCAGGAAGTAGAAAGGAAGCTATCAGGAAGTAGCAAGGAAGATATCAGGAAGTAGAAAGGAAGCTATCAGGAAGTAGCAAGGAAGATATCAGGAAGTAGGAAGGAAGATATCAGGAAGAATGAAGAAAGATATCAGGAAGTAGAAAGGAAGCTATCAGGAAGTAGCAAGGAAGATATCAGGAAGTAGCAAGGAAGATATCAGGAAGTAGCAAGGAATATTTTTAGATAGTTTTTAGACAAATGTTTCATTTCTTCACTACACTGTAGTTATTTCCAAAGGTAGGTATATGTATATATATATATATATATAGTTTTATATAAAGGTAACTCAGGTCCAGGAACATCTGCCTTCATCCGTCTCTTACATATTTCAATGTTCTGTCAATGAACTGATGATTTTCTCCATCACAGTTGTCTCGTTCTCTGGATGTTCAGTGACACTGACCAATCATCTCACTTGGTCAGTGTCACATGTTTGTTTGACACTAACGTCTCGTTCACTCATTGGTTTCGTGGACCACTAAAGAATCTGAGCAACAGTAAGTAAAACTGGATGCGTTTGTGTGAAGATCACGTGTTTTCTGACGCACACTCCTGCACTTTCTGTGGTCGTGAGTCTCTTCCTGTCTCTTTCCTGACCTTTATGTTTGGATGCATCTTGTCTTTTCAATTCCTCTGGACTTTTCTTTTACTGGTTCTTGAGTCGCAGAAGAGGTTCTTTTCTTGTAGGTTTGAGTTTGAAATTTACTTTTGCATTTTTGATATGAACATGGATGTGTTTTTGTCTTTCAACGTGTTTGACATTTTGAAAAATATAATCTTAAAGTTGAAGTAAAAAAACCGGCAAAACTCCACAAACCCGTGAAAACCGTGGTATAAGTTTTTCAAAATGTCCGACTGTCGCGGAGGCGTCGTGCGGCCGTGATCCTGCGTCTGTCTGCAGTGGGAGGCGGCGTCCGTACCTGTACAGGAAGCGAGCCATTCACAGAGGGCGACCCAACTTCCCGGACGAGATGGAAGGCGTTGGCGCCGCCGACGAGCAGCCGCTCAACGGATCCAACGCCTTCGCCAACCGGCGCGAGCGGCGCAGGAAGGTCAACATGTCGGTGTGGGAGCAGCGAGCCAACCAGCTGAGGCGGCGCCGGCAGATGGCGAGCAGGGAGGAGCTGGTCAACAGCCCCGCCGACGACACGGCAGAAACTCCCGCCGTCCCTCACAACAAGTCCGCTCTGTCCCCGGGGACCAGCCCGGCCCACCTGCCCGAGTCCCCCATGTCGGTGGGAATGCCTCTCCCGGAGCCCCCCATGTCCGTGTCCATCCCCATCCCGGAGCCTCCGTCCTCGGAGCCTCAGCCCGAGGACCGGTCCACGGTCTCTAACCACAGGACCGCCGGGGGGGGCCGGCACAGGATGGCCCGCAAATTCAGGCCCAACCAGGGTCCGGAGGAAGGGGCCCGGCACCGGCGGCACCGGCACCGCGAGGCTCGGTCGGAAGCCAAGAGTCTGGACTGCACCAAGGCACCTTACGAGGTCCCGCCCATCAGGAGGTCTCTGAGCCAGGAGAAGAAGATCCTGGATGAGGGGGAAGAGGGGGACGAAGGGGGGGAGAGGACGGGGGGAGGCGCTGATGGGGGTCAGGATGACCCGGGAACCTGTATCGCCAACCCCTACGCAGATGTTGGAGAAGACTGCAGCAGGTGAGGAACACAAGTGATCTGAGCGAGTGAAGACCTCCCCCAAGCAGGTCCTTCACATCCATAGTTCACCAACATTAATATCCAGGAGATTCTCTTTTGAGCCTTTGAGTAAAACCAGGTAGTTTCATAGAACAACACACAGATGGAACCTTCAAAAGAGTAGTGGATCCAGATGAAAAACATCAGCATTAACTCATGATGTTGCTGCATGGCCTTCATAAACACATCATCTCCTTGGCAGAGGCACTTTTAGACTAACGTTTGGTTCCCTGCGTCAGAATGCGTGACATCCCAGACCCGCCTCAGTGCGAGCAGGTTCTGGGTTCGGTCCGTCTGGAGACTTCAGAGGCGACGGACTCGACTGTTCGGCTTCTGGACAAACGACCGGGATCTGTTCGCGACAGAAGCTCCGTGGAAGCAGGTCTGGAGCTGTCGGCGCAGACGCTGCTGGAGATGAAGCCCATGACAGGTGAGTCGTCCTCAAGTGAGGCGTCCTCAGGTGAGGCGTCCTCAGGTGAGGCGTCCTCAGGTGAGGCGTCCTCAGGTGAGGCGTCCTCAGGTGAGGCGTCCTCAGGTGAGGCGTCCTCAGGTGAGGCGTCCTCAGGTGAGACGTCCTCAGGTGAGACGTCCTCAGGTGAGGGGTCCTCAGGTGAGGGGTCCTCAGGTGAGACGTCCTCAGGTGAGTCGTCCTCAGGTGAGGCGTCCTCAGGTGAGTCGTCCTCAGGTGAGACGTCCTCAGGTGAGGTGTCCTCAGGTGAGGCGTCCTCAGGTGAGACGTCCTCAGGTGAGTCGTCCTCAGGTGAGACGTCCTCAGGTGAGGCGTCCTCAGGTGAGTCGTCCTCAAGTGAGGCGTCCTCAGGTGAGGCGTCCTCAGGTGAGGCGTCCTCAGGTGAGACGTCCTCAGGTGAGACGTCTTCAGGTGAGACGTCCTCAGGTGAGACGTCCTCAGGTGAGACGTCCTCAGGTGAGACGTCCTCAGGTGAGACGTGAAGGTTTCATCAAGTCATCTTGACAGGGACGGAGATGTGCGAGGAGGACGAGGAAGAAGACTGGGAGGACGAGGAGCCTCCGGTTCCTCCCAAACCTGTGGCTCCCGACAGCATGTTCATCTTCAAGGCCTCGAACCCGTAAGATCACGAGTCAGCCTCAGGTGAGACGCTAGGTCACGACCTTCGCTCGACCGGCGAGTCACGACCTTCGCTCCACAGGCGAGACCACTCGACCCGCCGAGTACGACCTTCACTCTGTCCGACGAGTCACGACCTTGACTCGACCGAAGAGTCTCGACCAATTCATCTCGACCGGGACGGAGTCACGACCGGCGAGTCACGACCCGGGTCACCTCAGACGACCGGGAGTCACGACCAGCCGAGTCACGCCTCCCTTCACTGCGGCTCCCGACGAGCCGACCCTCGCTCGACCTTCAAGGTCACGACCTTCACTCGACCGACGAGTCACGACCTTCACTCGACCGGTCACGACCTTCAGTCACGACCGACGACCTCACGACCGACGAGTCACGACCTTCACTCGACCGACGAGTCACGACCGACGAGTCACGACCTTCACTCGACCGACGAGTCACGACCGACGAGTCACGACCTTCACTTTCGTACGACCGACGAGTCACGACCTTCACCGACCGACGAGTCACGACCTTCACTCGACCGACGAGTCACGACCTTCACTGCTCGACCGACGAGTCCGACCGACGAGTCACGACCTTCAGCACGACCGACGAGTCACGACCTTCACTCGACCGACGAGTCACGACCTTCACTCGACCGACGAGTCACGACCTTCACTCGACCGACGAGTCACGACCTTCACTCGACCGACGAGTCACGACCTTCACTCGACCGACGAGTCACGACCTTCACTCGACCGACGAGTCACGACCTTCACTCGACCGACGAGTCACGACCTTCACTCGACCGACGAGTCACGACCGACGAGTCACGACCGACGAGTCACGACCTTCACTCGACCGACGAGTCACGACCTTCACTCGACCGACGAGTCACGACCTTCACTCGACCGACGAGTCACGACCTTCACTCGACCGGGACGAGTCACGACCTTCACTCGACCGACGAGTCACGACCTTCACTCGACCGACGAGTCACGACCTTCACTCCTACGAGTCACGACCGACTCGACCGACCGCGAGTCACGACCTTCACTCGACCGACGAGTCACGACCTTCACTCGACCGACGAGTCACGACCTTCACTCGACCGACGAGTCACGACCGACGAGTCACGACCTTCACTCGACCGACGAGTCACGACCTTCACTCGACCGACGAGTCACGACCTTCGCTCGACCGACGAGTCACGACCTTCACTCGACCGACGAGTCACGACCTTCGAGCTCGACCTCACGAGTCACGACCTTCACTCGACCGACGAGTCACGACCTTCACTCGACTCACGAGTCACAACCTTCACTCGACCGACGAGTCACGACCTTCGCTCGACTCACGAGTCACAACCTTCACTCGACCGACGAGTCACGACCTTCACTCGACTCACGAGTCACAACCTTCACTCGACCGACGAGTCACGACCTTCGCTCGACCGACGAGTCACGACCTTCACTCGACCGACGAGTCACGACCTTCACTCGACCGACGAGTCACGACCTTCACTCGACCGACGAGTCACGACCTTCACTCGACCGACGAGTCACGACCTTCACTCGACCGACGAGTCACGACCTTCACTCGACCGAGACGAGTCACGACCTTCACTCGACCGACGAGTCACGACCTTCACTCGACTCACGAGTCATGACCTTCACTCGACCGACGAGTCACGACCTTCACTCGACCGACGAGTCACGACCTTCACTCGACTCACGAGTCACGACCTTCACTCGACCGACGAGTCACGACCTTCACTCGACCGACGAGTCACGACCTTCACTCGACCGACGAGTCACGACCTTCGCTCGACTCACGAGTCACAACCTTCACTCGACCGACGAGTCACGACCTTCACTCGACTCACGAGTCACAACCTTCACTCGACCGACGAGTCACGACCTTCGCTCGACCGACGAGTCACGACCTTCACTCGACCGACGAGTCACGACCTTCACTCGACCGACGAGTCACGACCGACGAGTCACGACCTTCACTCGACCGACGAGTCACGACCTTCACTCGACCGACGAGTCACGACCTTCACTCGACCGACGAGTCACGACCTTCACTCGACCGACGAGTCACGACCTTCACTCGACTCACGAGTCATGACCTTCACTCGACCGACGAGTCACGACCTTCACTCGACTCACGAGTCATGACCTTCACTCGACTCACGAGTCACGACCTTCACTCGACTCACGGTCGGTTCTTCACAGCATCAGGAGGATCTGTCACTACGTGGTCAACCTTCGCTACTTCGAGATGACCATCCTGCTGGTGATCGTGGCGAGCAGCATCGCTCTCGCCGCAGAAGACCCCGTGAGCGCCAACTCTGAGAGGAACAAGGTGAGGAACGTCAACGATGTTCAACCAAATATTTACTCCATGATTCATATGATTTTGTCGCTTTTTAATCCAGTTTATTACTAAACATATAATTGATCGACAAGATTCAAGATTATTATAAAAAACTGACTGAAGTCATTGATCAACGACACAAACACACATATACATATAAACACACATACACACCTGTACACACACATATACATATACACACACCTATACACACATATTAACACACACACAATAGTCAAACATTGATATAGATATTTGTTCAAAGTTAAACAGCAAAACTATTAAAACTCACCTGTTAGCTGTAGTTAGCATTAGAATCCGTGCATTAGCATCCCTGCATTAGCATCCCTGGATTAGCATCCCTGCATTAGCATCTATGCATTAGCATCCCTGGATTTGCATCCCTGCATTAGCATCCCTGCATTAGCATCCCTGGATTAGCATCCCTGCATTAGCATCCCCGCATTAGCACCCCCCCATTAGCATCCCTGCATTAGCATCCCTGGATTAGCATCCCTGCATTAGCATCCCTGGATTAGCATCCCTGCATTAGCATCCCCCCATTAGCATCCCTGCATTAGCATCCCTGGATTAGCATCCCTGCATTAGCATCCCTGCATTAGCATCCCTGGATTAGCATCCCTGCATTAGCATCTTTGCATTAGCATCCCCGCATTAGCATCCCTGCATTAGCATCCCTGCATTAGCATCCCTAGATTAGCATCCCTCTTAGCATCCTAGCACCCCCATTAGCATCCCTGCATTAGCATCCCTGCATTAGCATCTATGCATTAGCATCCCTGGGCATCCCTGCATTAGCATCCCTGCATTAGCATCCCTGGATTAGCATCCCTGCATTAGCATCCCCGCATTAGCACCCCCCCATTAGCATCCCTGCATTAGCATCCCTGGATTAGCATCCCTGCATTAGCATCCCTGGATTAGCATCCCTGCATTAGCATCCCCCCATTAGCATCCCTGCATTAGCATCCCTGGATTAGCATCCCTGCATTAGCATCCCTGCATTAGCATCCCCCCATTAGCATCCCCGCATTAGCATCCCTGGATTAGCATCCCTGCATTAGCATCCCTGCATTAGCATCCCTGGATTAGCATCCCTGCATTAGCATCTCTGCATTAGCATCCCCGCATTAGCATCCCTGCATTAGCATCCATAGATTAGCATCCCTGCATTAGCATCCCCGCATTAGCACCCCCCCATTAGCATCCCTGCATTAGCATCCCTGGATTAGCATCTCTGCATTAGCATCCCTGGATTAGCATCCCTGCATTAGCATCCCCCCATTAGCATCCCTGCATTAGCATCCCTGGATTAGCATCCCTGCATTAGCATCCCTGCATTAGCATCCCTGGATTAGCATCCCTTGATTAGCATCCGTGCATTAGCATCCCTAGATTAGCATCCTTGCTAAAGAATAATAAAAGTATTGTTATTGACGAATGTATCTTGTACTCGCAGGTTCTTCGATACTTTGACTACGTCTTCACTGGAGTTTTCACGTTCGAAATGATCATCAAAGTAAGATCTTGATTCTTCCTTCGCTGAGGTCCGCGGGGGCCCCACCCCCCCCCTAAGAATCTCAGGGGGGTTTTCCCCCCCAGGGGGGGGGTTTTTCCGGGGGGGGGGGGAACCCCCGGCCCCCCGGGGGGGGGGGGGGGCGGGGTCCCCCTTCCCCGGGGTTGGGGGCCCCCCCCCCCTTTTTCCCCCCCCTCCCACAACATCATGACACAACCGACTCACAACATCATGACACAACGACTCACAACATCATGACACAACCGACTCACAACATCATGACACAACCGACTCACAACATCATGACACACATCAACCGACTCACAACATCATGACACAACCAATACATGACACAACATCAACTCACAACATCATGACACAACCGACTCACAACATCATGACACAACCGACTCACAACATCATGACACAACCGACTCACAACATCATGACACAACCAACTCACAACATCATGACACAACCGACTCACAACATCATGACACAACCGACTCACAACATCATGACACAACCGACTCACAACATCATGACACAACCGACTCA
>JACEEU010000706.1:23551293-23628793 GCA_016630915.1 Callionymus lyra
GACCTTCATCCTCGTGTCTTCCAGGGTCCTGCAGCACTCCACCGACGTCACCGAGGAGAGCATGGGTCCGAGCCGCGGGAACCGCATGGAGATGTCGGTCTTCTACGTGGTCTACTTCGTGGTCTTCCCCTTCTTCTTCGTCAACATCTTCGTGGCTCTGATCATCATCACCTTCCAGGAGCAGGGAGACAAGATGATCCAGGAGTGCAGCCTGGAGAAGAACGAGGTGTCAGAGTGATTGACAGGCCATCAACCAGATGAGTGACCACCAGACCTGACCAGAGGAGCACGAGATGATCACGTGACCACGTAGACACGATCATGTAGCTCAGGGCTCGTTTGGTCGGGTCTGGTGTGACTTTAATGTTGAATTGAAAAGACTAGGCATGAAAAGAGGTTGAACTTTGACCTTTACATTTATTAAATCATTGTAATGAGGATACAATGACATTTAGTTTGAACCTGAGATGTTGAATTGATGTTCTGCTGAACTGATGTTCTTCTCTGATGTTTCCTCCAGAGAGCTTGTATCGACTTCACCATCAGCGCCAAACCCATGACCCGCTACATGCCGCAGAACAGACAGACCTTCCAGTACCGACTGTGGCACTTCGTGGCGTCTCCGTCGTTCGAGTACACGGTGTTGGTGATGATCGCTCTGAACACTGTGGTCCTCATGATGAAGGTACGAGACTCTCATGCTCTAGATCCTCAGGTGTGTTTGTTGAAGGAACGACACAAACAACATGGAGGAACAACATGAAGGAACAAGATGAAGGAACAACATGAAGGAACAACATGAAGGAACAACATGAAAGAACAACATGAAGGAACAACATGAAGGAACAACATGAAGGAACATCATGAAGGAACAACATGAAGGAACAAGATGAAGGAACAACATGAAGAACAACGAAAAACATGAAGGAACAACATGAAGGAACAACATGAAGGAACAACATGAAGGAACAACATGAAGGAACAACATGAAGGAACAACATGAAGGAACAACATGAAGGAACAACATGAAGGAACAACATGAAGGAACAAGATGAAGGAACAACATGAAGGAACAACATGAAGGAACAACATGAAGGAACAACATGAAGGAACAAGATGAAGGAACGACATGAAGGAACAACATGAAGGACAATGAAGGAACAACATGAAGGAACAACATGAAGGAACAACATGAAGGAACGAGATGAAGGAACAAGATGAAGGAACGAGATGAAGGAACAAGATGAAGGAACGACATGAAGGAACAACATGAAGGAACAACATGAAGGAACAACATGAAGGAACAACATGAAGGAACAACATGAAGGAACAAGATGAAGGACAATGAAGGAACAACATGAAGGAACAACATGAAGGAACAACATGAAGGAACAAGATGAAGGAACAACATGAAGGAACAAGATGAAGGAACAACATGAAGGAACAACATGAAGGAACAACATGAAGGAACAACATGAAGGAACAACATGAAGGAACAACATGAAGGAACAACATGAAGGAACAACATGAAGGAACAAGATGAAGGAACAACATGAAGGAACAACATGAAGGAACAACATGAAGGAACAACATGAAGGAACAAGATGAAGGAACGACATGAAGGAACAACATGAAGGAACGAGATGAAGGAACAAGATGAAGGAACGAGATGAAGGAACAAGATGAAGGAACGACACAAGAACAAGATGAAGGAACAAGATGAAGGAACAAGATGAAGGAACGAGATGAAGGAACAACATGAAGGAACGAGATGAAGGAACAACATGAAGGAACGAGATAAAGGAACGAGATGAAGGAACGAGATGAAGGAACAACATGAAGGAACGAGATGAAGGAACAACATGAAGGAACAAGATGAAGGAACGACAAAACCCGCGGCGCGGGGCCCTTCTTCAAACGCTCGTTAGATGTTGACGAGCTAATCTTGTGTTTGTTCACTCAGGGTCTGGGGCAGCACGGGGGTGTCGTGGTAAGTATTGTGCTGCGACTGTCCCGGGGACTCCTCCCTCCTGCTTTCTCTGTGGTCTTTGTGTGTGAGCTTCAGGGCTTCAGGTTCTCCAGCTCAAGTTCTGAGATGTTCTGTGTCGTCTGACCCGACCGCCTCTCTCCAGCACCAGCTCTGGGATGAAAGACTTCGGTCACACGTCAAACTTGATTGACAGGTGTCGAAGAAAGTTAACGTTCTTCACCACTGATGGTTCCTCAAACTGTTTTTGGTTTCACAAGGTTTCATGAAACTCCTGTAATGGCCACTAGATGGAGCTACATCTGAACCACTGCAGCAGTTTATAACTGAATAATAAAGAGCGCCACCTACTGGACTCATGAAACCTCACAGGTTTATAACTGAATAATAAAGAGCGCCACCTACTGGACTCATGAAACCTCACAGGGTTATAACTGAATAATAAAGAGCGCCACCTACTGGACTCATGAAACCTCACAGGGTTATAACTGAATAATAAAGAGCGCCACCTACTGGACTCATGAAACCTCACAGGTTTATAACTGAATAATAAAGAGCGCCACCTACTGGACTCATGAAACCTCACAGGTTTATAACTGAATAATAAAGAGCGCCACCTACTGGACTCATGAAACCTCACAGGTTTATAACTGAATAATAAAGAGCGCCACCTACTGGACTCATGAAACCTCACAGGTTTATAACTGAATAATAAAGAGCGCCACCTACTGGACTCATGAAACCTCACAGGGTTATAACTGAATAATAAAGAGCGCCACCTACTGGACTCATGAAACCTCACAGGTTTATAACTGAATAATAAAGAGCGCCACCTACTGGACTCATGAAACCTCACAGGGTTATAACTGAATAATAAAGAGCGCCACCTACTGGACTCATGAAACCTCACAGGTTTATAACTGAATAATAAAGAGCGCCACCTACTGGACTCATGAAACCTCACAGGTTTATAACTGAATAATAAAGAGCGCCACCTACTGGACTCATGAAACCTCACAGGGTTATAACTGAATAATAAAGAGCGCCACCTACTGGACTCATGAAACCTCACAGGGTTATAACTGAATAATAAAGAGCGCCACCTACTGGACTCATGAAACCTCACAGGTTTATAACTGAATAATAAAGAGCGCCACCTACTGGACTCATGAAACCTCACAGGGTTATAACTGAATAATAAAGAGCGCCACCTACTGGACTCATGAAACCTCACAGGTTTATAACTGAATAATAAAGAGCGCCACCTACTGGACTCATGAAACCTCACAGGTTTATAACTGAATAATAAAGAGCGCCACCTACTGGACTCATGAAACCTCACAGGTTTATAACTGAATAATAAAGAGCGCCACCTACTGGACTCATGAAACCTCACAGGTTTATAACTGAATAATAAAGAGCGCCACCTACTGGACTCATGAAACCTCACAGGTTTATAACTGAATAATAAAGAGCGCCACCTACTGGACTCATGAAACCTCACAGGGTTATAACTGAATAATAAAGAGCGCCACCTACTGGACTCATGAAACCTCACAGGGTTATAACTGAATAATAAAGAGCGCCACCTACTGGACTCATGAAACCTCACAGGTTTATAACTGAATAATAAAGAGCGCCACCTACTGGACTCATGAAACCTCACAGGTTTATAACTGAATAATAAAGAGCGCCACCTACTGGACTCATGAAACCTCACAGGGTTATAACTGAATAATAAAGAGCGCCACCTACTGGACTCATGAAACCTCACAGGTTTATAACTGAATAATAAAGAGCGCCACCTACTGGACTCATGAAACCTCACAGGTTTATAACTGAATAATAAAGAGCGCCACCTACTGGACTCATGAAACCTCACAGGTTTATAACTGAATAATAAAGAGCGCCACCTACTGGACTCATGAAACCTCACAGGTTTATAACTGAATAATAAAGAGCGCCACCTACTGGACTCATGAAACCTCACAGGTTTATAACTGAATAATAAAGAGCGCCACCTACTGGACTCATGAAACCTCACAGGTTTATAACTGAATAATAAAGAGCGCCACCTACTGGACTCATGAAACCTCACAGGTTTATAACTGAATAATAAAGAGCGCCACCTACTGGACTCATGAAACCTCACAGGTTTATAACTGAATAATAAAGAGCGCCACCTACTGGACTCATGAAACCTCACAGGTTTATAACTGAATAATAAAGAGCGCCACCTACTGGACTCATGAAACCTCACAGGTTTATAACTGAATAATAAAGAGCGCCACCTACTGGACTCATGAAACCTCACAGGTTTATAACTGAATAATAAAGAGCGCCACCTACTGGACTCATGAAACCTCACAGGTTTATAACTGAATAATAAAGAGCGCCACCTACTGGACTCATGAAACCTCACAGGTTTATAACTGAATAATAAAGAGCGCCACCTACTGGACTCATGAAACCTCACAGGTTTATAACTGAATAATAAAGAGCGCCACCTACTGGACTCATGAAACCTCACAGGTTTATAACTGAATAATAAAGAGCGCCACCTACTGGACTCATGAAACCTCACAGGTTTATAACTGAATAATAAAGAGCGCCACCTACTGGACTCATGAAACCTCACAGGTTTATAACTGAATAATAAAGAGCGCCACCTACTGGACTCATGAAACCTCACAGGTTTATAACTGAATAATAAAGAGCGCCACCTACTGGACTCATGAAACCTCACAGGTTTATAACTGAATAATAAAGAGCGCCACCTACTGGACTCATGAAACCTCACAGGTTTATAACTGAATAATAAAGAGCGCCACCTACTGGACTCATGAAACCTCACAGGTTTATAACTGAATAATAAAGAGCGCCACCTACTGGACTCATGAAACCTCACAGGTTTATAACTGAATAATAAAGAGCGCCACCTACTGGACTCATGAAACCTCACAGGTTTATAACTGAATAATAAAGAGCGCCACCTACTGGACTCATGAAACCTCACAGGTTTATAACTGAATAATAAAGAGCGCCACCTACTGGACTCATGATCAGCACGAGACACTACGACAGAAACATTGAATAAGAAACTATCGTGTCGTGAATGATACAAAAACATGTTTGTACTTCATTGACGAAGGAGAGGTCGGAGGTTAAACGAGTATAACTGTGATGTCACGACTTTTGACGCTTTCGTTTGATGTTTCGATTCGAGACGTGAACATCTCTGACACGTTCATGAGGATGCTCTTGAACATCTGATCCATGGATCATCTCTCGTGTCTCCTCAGTACCACTCGGCTCCGACCACCTACGACACGGTCCTGAAGCACCTGAACACGGCCTTCACCGTCCTCTTCTCCCTGGAGTGTGTCCTGAAGATCCTGGCGTTCGGGTTCGTGGTGAGTCCAGACCTTCTGCTCCCTCGAGTCCAACTGAAGCTCCCTCTGATCCTAGAACTACTTCAGAGACACGTGGAACATCTTCGACTTCATCACGGTCCTGGGCAGCATCACGGAGATCGTGGTGGATTTGCAGGTGAGGAAGGTCGTGACCTTCAACGTGATCCTTCTGCTGTGGTGACTCATCTGACTGATCTGGACTCTAGTCCTTGAACACCATCAACATGAGCTTCCTGAAACTCTTCCGAACCGCCCGTCTGATCAAGCTGCTGAGACAAGGTTACACCATCCGCATCCTGCTCTGGACCTTCGTGCAGTCCTTCAAGGTCACGCTCTTGTTGTCCATGAAATCCTGGAGCGTTTGTCCAACATCTGCTTCTCACCTCAGGCCCTTCCTTACGTCTGTCTGCTCATCGCCATGTTGTTCTTCATCTACGCCATCATCGGGATGCAGGTGAGAGAAGAAGTCTCAAGAGAACATTGAGCGTTTGAGGAAACCTCTCGTTCTGAGGAGGCCTCGTGAAGCTGGTGAGCTCCTGTGAAGCTCTGGTGTCTGCAGGTGTTTGGAAACATCAAGCTGAACGACGAGAGTCACATCAACCAGCACAACAACTTCAAGACGTTCTTCAGCGCTCTGATGCTGCTCTTCAGGTTCCTCTTCATGTTCCTCTTGCACCTTTAGCTCACTTCTCCAGCTGACATGGTTCCTCTGGCAGGAGCGCGACGGGAGAGTCGTGGCAGGAGATCATGCTGTCGTGTCTGTCGGGTCAGGAGTGCGAGCCCGACCCGTTCATCTCGCCTCTCGCGCTGTCTCCGGACCACGAGGGCGGCTGCGGCACCGACTTCGCCTACTGCTACTTCGTGTCCTTCATCTTCTTCAGCTCCTTCCTGGTCAGACGTGAGCATCATCTGCCATCGTGCTTGTAACTCCTTCCATGTCTCCTCTCAGATGCTGAACCTGTTCGTGGCCGTCATCATGGACAACTTCGAGTATCTGACCCGAGACTCGTCCATCCTCGGCCCACACCACCTGGACGAGTTCGTGAGGATCTGGGGCGAATATGACCGTCTGGCATGGTGAGGTCCTCATCTTCTCACACTGTTGTAGACTTGCAGGGCTGAGCTTTCTCCAGCAGAGGGAGCCCGCGCGCTGTGTGCACCAGGAGCAGATTTGTTGACAAGATTCATCAAAGATCATTTACATTTGAATCGAACTGAGACAAGTTCCTTCAAACATGTTCATGAAAAGACGCTTCAAAGTTGTTCTTATGAATCAGTTTTTTCTTCCTGGAGAGTTTGAAGGACGTTCTCCGCTGCATGAAGAGTGTGGACGTCGTTATATAATCGTCACAAAGATCTCTTACAAAAACACTGTTTTGCATGTCTATGGCTGAACCTTCACAGCGGACGCATCCACTACACGGCCATGTACGAGATGTTGACCCACATGTCTCCTCCGCTCGGCCTGGGCAAGAAGTGTCCGGCCAAGATCGCCTACAAGGTACCACAGTCGTCCTGTGAGCTCATGACTACGTTTGAAACTGTTGTCTGTCAGAGGCTGGTGTTGATGAACATGCCGGTGGATGAAGACATGAGCGTCCACTTCACCTCCACCCTGATGTCCCTCATCAGGACCGCGCTGGACATCAAGATCGCTCGAGGTCAGGCCACCTTCTCAATATCACTGGGTCTTACAAAGACACTGTTTCTATAAGTGATGAGCTGCATTAGTCGACCTTAGGGACCCAGGTGTCAAGTGGCATGTTCTTGTATTCATAAGATTATTATTATTATTGTCATTATTAATAATATTGTTGATATGATTATTATTCTTATTCTTATTCTTATTCTTATTCTTATGTTTAAACTATGATTATTATTGTTAGTATTATTAATATCATTATTACTATGATTATTCTTATTCTCATTCTTATTATTTCTATTATTATTATTATTATTATTTTTACTACTATGATTATTATTGTCATTATTATTATTAATAATATTGTTGATATTATTTTTATTATCATTATTACTACTATGATTATTATTGTCAATATTATTGTATTATTATTATTATTATTATTATTATTATTATTATTATTATTATTATTGTTATTATTATGTTTAAACTATGATTATTATTGTTATTATTATTAATATCATTATTACTATAATTATTCTTATTCTCATTCTTATTATTTATTTTATTATTATTATTATTATTTGTACTACTATGATTATTATTGTCATTATTATTAATAATAATATTGTTGATATTATTATTATTATCATTATTACTACTATGATTATTATTGTCATTATTATTGTATTATTATTATTATTATTACTATTATTATTACTGTTATTATTATTGTTATTAGTAGTAGTAATATTATTGATATTATTACTATTATTAATACTACTATGATATTTATCGTTATTATTATTAATATAATTATTATTATTATTAAACATCTACTTTACTGAACCACAACAACATGCAATAGAAGTCATGCAGGTTCCACACATGTCCACCAGGTGGCGAGGATCGGATCGCGCTGGACTCGGAGCTCCAGAAGGAGATCAGCATCATCTGGCCTTACCTGCCTCAGAAGACGCTGGATCTTCTCGTCCCCATCAACAAAGGTCAGAGGTCAGCTGGGCATGAGTAGCAGCAGCGTCAACTGTGGTTCCTCTCAGACACGGACATGACGGTGGGGAAGATCTACGCCTCCATGATGATCATGGACTACTTCAAGCAGAACAAGGCCAAGAAGCTGCGCCAACAGCTGGAGGCTCAGGTGAGTCTCTGACCTTGAGCTCCAGGATCCATATGATGTGTTTCTTCTACAACTTCAGAAAAGTAGCCTGATCTTCAAGCGCCTGGACGCCTCCACCCTCCCGGAGGACATCCTGTCCAGCACTCCGCTGCCCCTGATGGGCCACAGCGCCGGCTCCGCCCTGTGAGTCCCTCAGAGCGACGCTCTTGAGTTTCTTCTCATCGTTTCTCATCCTCCTCAGGACCAGAGGAGGTTTTGTGGCTCTGAGTCCCATCTCACCTCAAGAACTCTTCCTGCAGCCCCTGAGCTCAGACGTCGAACATCAGCAGAACCTGGTGAGTCCATCTTTCCTCACACTTGAAGCTTCTCCAGAAGAAAAGATCTTCTGTTTCAACACCACGTCTCGGAGCACGACTGGATTCCATGTTTCCTCCCTCGGTTTCCTTCCTCCCTGCTCTGGATCCTGTGATGTTCCTCTGGTGTTCCTCTGATGTTCCATTTGGTGTTCCTTTGATGTTCCTTAGATGTTCCTTAGATGTTCCTTTGATGTTCCTTTGATGTTCCTTTGATTTTCATCTGATGTTCTCCTCATGTTCCTTTGATGTTCCTCTGATGTTCCATTTGGTGTTCCTTTGATGTTCCTTTGATGTTCCTTAGATGTTCCTTTAATGTTCCTTTAATGTTCCTCTGATGTTCTTCTGATGTTCCTCTGATGTTCCTCTGACGTTCCTCTGACGTTCCTCTGACGTTCCTCTGACGTTCCTCTAATTTTCTTCCGATGTTCCTCTGATGTTCCTTTGATGTTCCTTTGATGTTCCTCTGATGTTCCTCTGATGTTCCTTCAATGTTCCTCTGATGTTCTTCTGATGTTCCTCTGACATTCCTCTGACGTTCCTCTAATGTTCTTCTGATGTTCCTCTGATGTTCCTTTGATGTTTTTTGATGCCCTTTTGTCTCACCCAGGGGGGTGACTGCAGTTGGGGTGTGAAGTCCTCCCTGGAGCTCCCTCTGGGGAAGGGTCTGAGTGAACGAGCGTCTTCGATGCCACGACTGGCTGCAGAGCTGCAGGTACGACTGATCCTGACATGAGTCTTGCTCAAGGGTCTGAGTTTCAACCAGAATATTTAGTAGATCACAAAGTAGAGCCTGTGTATGTGTGTGTTTGTCAAAGTGTGTGTTTATTAAAGTGTGTATGTGTGTGTTTGTTAAAGTGTGTGTTTGTTAAAGTGTGTATGTGTGTGTTTGTCAAAGTGTGTATGTGTGTGTTTGTTAAAGTGTGTGTTTGTTAAAGTGTGTATGTGTGTGTTTGTTAAAGTGTGTATGTGTGTGTTTGTCACCGTGCGTCATCAATCCTGGACGTCTTACAGAGTGATAACAGCTGTATCACTGTGTTTGTAAGTAAGTCATTTTTATTTATATAGAGCTTTTCCAGACCAGGGTCACAAAGCGCTTAAACAATCAAAACAATATTCAATATAGAGCCTATATAAGTATATACTTTAAAGATCAAGATAAAACTGATAACACAACAGAACAGTTGTTCCAGAAAATCAAGGAAAAGCCTGAACAAATAAAAACGTCTTAAGATGTTTCTTGAAGGAGTCAGTAGATCATCAAACACAGATGTTTCTTGAAGGAGTCAGTAGATCATCAAACACACAAATGTTTCTTGAAGGAGTCAGTAGATCATCAAACACAGATGTTTCTTGAAGGAGTCAGTAGATCATCAAACACAGATGTTTCTTGAAGGAGTCAGTAGATCATCAAACACAGATGTTTCTTGAAGGAGTCAGTAGATCATCAAACACAGATGTTTCTTGAAGGAGTCAGTAGATCATCAAACACAGATGTTTCTTGAAGGAGTCAGTAGATCATCAAACACAGATGTTTCTTAAAGGAGTCAGTAGATCATCAAACACAGATGTTTCTTAAAGGAGTCAGTAGATCATCAAACACACAGATGTTTCTTGAAGGAGTCAGTAGATCATCAGACACAGATGTTTCTTGAAGGAGTCAGTAGATCATCAAACACACAGATGTTTCTTGAAGGAGTCAGTAGATCATCAAACACACAGATGTTTCTTGAAGGAGTCAGTAGATCATCAGACACAGATGTTTCTTGAAGGAGTCAGTAGATCATCAAACACAGATGTTTCTTGAAGGAGTCAGTAGATCATCAAACACACATGTTTCTTGAAGGAGTCAGTAGATCATCAAACACAGATGTTTCTTGAAGGAGTCAGTAGATCATCAAACACACATGTTTCTTGAAGGAGTCAGTAGATCATCAAACACAGATGTTTCTTGAAGGAGTCAGTAGATCATCAAACACACATGTTTCTTGAAGGAGTCAGTAGATCATCAAACACAGAGATGGTTCCAAAGCTTAGGAGCAACAGTCTGGAAGGATTTCTCTCCTCTAGTCCAGAAGTTCAGGAACCATCAGTAGATTCTGATCCACGGACCTCAGAGCCCGAGCTGGGGTGTAAGTCTGGATCAGATCATGAAGGTCTGACCATGAATAGATCTGAAAGTAAGAATTTTAAAGTTTATCCTGAAAGAAACTGGAAGCCAGTGAAGAGTTTGAAGGAGAAATGTGAGTTCTTCTACTAGAGCGGCTCAGAATTCTCGCTGCAGAGTTTTGAATCAACTGCAGGCGAGACGATCCTTCTTGTTAAGACATGAAAACAAACTGTTACAATAGTCCAGACGAGAAGAAACAAACACATTATAAGATCCAGATCATGTTGTGACAACATTTTCCTAAGTTTAGAGATTTTTCTCAGTTGAAGGAAACAGTTTCTGGTCAGTTTTCTTCAGTGTTGAACAAGAGACATGTCTTTATCAAATACAACACCCAGGTTTCTCAGGCTCAGTTTGACAGACTGACTTAAGTCACCCAAGTACTGACTCTACCCTGGAACCTTATCATCAACAATCACCAGAGTTTGACTTTTGTCCACATTTAGCTTCAAAGTGTTTTCACTCATTGTTTGATTTCTAGCAACAATTGACTAAGTTCAGCCTCTGGGGCTCAGTTGGATCAACAGAGCAGTAGAGCTGGATGTCATCAGCAAACATGTGATAAGAAACATCTGGAAATCTCTGAATGATTTCACCGAGGGGAATCAAGTACAGCAAAAACAATAAAGGACCCAGAACAGAACCTTGAGGGACTCCACACAACAGATCTGCCGATTCAGACCTCATTTGATTGACAGATACACTAAAAAGATGAGAACCATTCTAACACAGACCCAGACAGTCTTCATCCCTCAGTCTTCTCAGCAGGATCTGGTTCAACTGTGTCAAAGGCTGAGGACAGATCCAAGAGAACCAGAACATCATGATGTCACTGGACACTCTCAGTAAGAACTGTCTCCGTAGATGTTTACGGAAGCCAGACTGAAACTTCTCATGGATGTCGCTCTGATCCAGGAACAGCTGCTCAGACACAACCTTCTCCAAGATCTTGGACAAGAAAGGGAGCTTAGAAATAGGCCTGAAATTACTGAGGTCAGTTGGGTCTAAGCCTGGTTTTTTGAGCAGAGGCTCCACAATGGCATGTTTAAATGCATTGTTAAAACCCCTGTGGAAAGGGAGAGGTTCACCATATTGGTAACTCAGGGGCCAATTACATCAAATACTTTGATAAAAAGCCTACAAGGAAGGACGTCATCTGAGCAAGAGGAGGGTTTCATCTTGTTCACTAGTGCCGAAATATCACCCAAAGATACAGCAGTGAAGGAACACCAAGAGGAGGAGAGGGGCTCAGTGACAGCAGAGGTTCCAAACAAAGGGGGAGAGATTTTCTCTTTGATCAACTTAATTTTGTCAGTAAAAACCTCAACAATCATTGCTGTCAGCTTCACAGAAGACAGGCGTGATTTGAGGAGCAGGAGACACAAGAGAATTATTTGTGTCAAACAACACTTTGGGGTTTTTCTTATTTGCTGCTACCAGTTTTCTGATGTAATCAGTAATGTAATGTAATATTTGTGTCACAGGAAGGAGGCGCCGGCAGCTCCATGAAGAGATCCGTGTCCATCATCGCTGACGAGTGCGTCAACGGTGTTTGTGCGAATGACAGAAGCCCAGAGCGAGTCTACAGGCCGCGACACAAGAGCTACAAGGCTGCAGGTCAGTGGACGAGTCATGTGACGAGTCATGTGACGAGTCATGTGACGAGTCATGTGACGGGTCATCTGACGGTCATCTGACGAGTCATGTGACGGGTCATGTGACGGGTCATGTGACAAGTCATGAGATGAGTCATGTGACGGGTCATGTGACGGTCATGTGACGAGTCATGTGACGGGTCATGTGACGGGTCATGTGACGAGTCATGAGATGAGTCATGTGACGGGTCATGTGACGGTCATGTGACGGGTCATGTGACGGGTCATGTGACGGGTCATGTGACGAGTCATGAGATGAGTCATGTGACGGGTCATGTGACGGTCATGTGACGAGTCATGTGACGGGTCATGTGACGAGTCATGAGATGAGTCATGTGACGGTCATGTGACGGTCATGTGACGGGTCATGTGACGGGTCATGTGACGGGTCATGTGACGGGTCATGTGACGAGTCATGAGATGAGTCATGTGACGGGTCATGTGACGGGTCATGTGACGGGTCATGTGACAAGTCATGTGACGAGTCATGTGACGGGTCATGTGACGGGTCATGTGACAAGTCATGAGATGAGTCATGTGACGGGTCATGTGACGGTCATGTGACGGGTCATGTGACGGGTCATGTGACGAGTCATGAGATGAGTCATGTGACGGGTCATGTGACGGGTCATGTGACGAGTCATGAGATGAGTCATGTGACGGGTCATGTGACGGTCATGTGACGAGTCATGTGACGGGTCATGTGACGGGTCATGTGACGGGTCATGTGACGGGTCATGTGACGAGTCATGAGATGAGTCATGTGACGGGTCATGTGACGGTCATGTGACGGGTCATGTGACGGGTCATGTGACGGGTCATGTGACAAGTCATGAGATGAGTCATGTGACGGGTCATGTGACGGTCATGTGACGGGTCATGTGACGGGTCATGTGACGGGTCATGTGACGAGTCATGAGATGAGTCATGTGACGGTCATGTGACGGTCATGTGACGGGTCATGTGACGGGTCATGTGACGGGTCATGTGACAAGTCATGAGATGAGTCATGTGACGGGTCATGTGACGGGTCATGTGACGAGTCATGTGACGGGTCATGTGACGGGTCATGTGACGAGTCATGAGATGAGTCATGTGACGGGTCATGTGACGGTCATGTGACGGGTCATGTGACGGGTCATGTGACGGGTCATGTGACGGTCATGTGACGAGTCATGTGACGGGTCATGTGACGGGTCATGTGACGAGTCATGAGATGAGTCATGTGACGGGTCATGTGACGGGTCATGTGACGGGTCATGTGACGGGTCATGTGACGGGTCATGTGACGGTCATGTGATGGGTCATGTGACTCTGAACCGCTCGTGTCCTTCAGTGTCTCGCTCCGAGCGCTGGCGCCAACAGTCGGACCGCGAGCGAGGACGATCCAAAGAACGCCGGAACCTTCTGTCTCCGGACAGAACTCGCTGCACCTCCGAGGACAGGAACCTGCGACCGTCGCGCTCATCCAGCGTGGATGAAGGTCATCGCCACGACAAGCAGGTGAAGGTTCAACTCAACATCTAGACTCGAGTCACATCTTCTCAGGTCATTGTGTCTCATGTGCAGGCGAGTCTGAGAGAACACACATGAGTTGAGGGGTCAGAGGTCACATGGGTCTGTGGTGAAAATCAGTTTCAAATAATAAAATAAAACATCTTTTCAAGAGTTTCTCTTTAACTTCTTCTCTTCTTTTTAACATGTTCTTCTTCCTCTACTTCTTCTTCCTTCTCTTTTTCTTTTTCAACCTCTCCTTCTTCCTCTCCTTCTCTTATTCTTCTTCCTCATCTTTTTTTCCTCCTCTTTTTCAACCTATTGTACTTTGTTCTTCTCTTCTTCTTCCTCATCTTCAACTCAATCTCTACCTCTTTGCCTTCTTTGTCTTCTTCATCTTCCTCTCCTTGACCTTGTATTTTGATCATTCTCTTCTTCTTCTCCTCCTTCTTCCTCCTCTTCTTCTTCTTCTTCCACAGGGCAACAGCTCGGACAGTCCCGTCCCCTCCACCTCCGAGTCCAGCACCCCTAGTGTTCGTGGGGTGTCGTCTCACACGCCCACCAGGTCTCACCCTCACGTGTCGTACTCGCCGCTGATCTGTCGCACGCAGCCGTCGGTGGAGGAGGACGAGGAGACCCGGAGGAGAGACGAGTCCACCTGGGAGCCTCCTGAGGTGGTGACCGGGGAGATGGGCTGTGGATCGGGGTCAGGTCGCTCCCCTCCTCGCCGCTACCCCTCCGAGCCCTTCCTGGCGTCCCAGGAGGACGAGCACAGCCCCGACCCCGCCGGCCCCATGGAGACCTTGACCTTCGAGGCGGCGGTGGCGTGCAGCCTCGGGCGCTCCAACACGGTCAGCTCGGCGCGCCCTCGCCCGCGGACCGGCTGGCAGGTTCCCAACGGACACTTCCGTAAGCGTCTGGCGCAGACGGTGTCGGTGTCGGGCGGCGAGGCGCTCAGCGACACGGAGGAGGACGACAGGTGCTAGGTCGAGGGTCGGGGGTCAGAGGTCAGACGGGTCCTCATCCCCATGTCAGCGTTACTTCCTGACACGTGACGAAGGTCGACTTCCTGCTGACGCGATGGACGACTTGTGTGTCGATGTTTTCACTTCTGAGGTGTTTGTGTCGTTCAGTGTGTGAATATGTGACGACACTTTCTTATGACCTTGTAAATGAACTTCGCGCGTCCAAGGTTTTACCACTTGATACTGTAAAACAAAACAACCTAAAGATGCTGGACTTTTCTACAGTGTGAATGTTTTTCTCCAGTGATCATGACTGAAGGTCCCTTCTTTTGCTTCTCTGTCTTCAGAAGGATTCGAGGCTCAACAATATTGAATATTTGTAAATAAACTGTGGCGTTTAAACCTTTCAGTCTCATCTTCATTCCACGTATGTCTGCTCGTGTCGACAGAAGAACATCCACATCAGGACCTTTTAATGGCAATGATTTGAAAGAAAATCCCTTTAGTTCCTGAGATGTCGGAACAATCGTGTGAATAGAAGCAACATAATAATGTACAGAACTGTTTGTTTTAAGAGAAATAATAGGACGTGTGTGAAGCGTGTGTTTCTGTGTTTGAAGAACAACTGTGAAGAACAAACTGAGACTTTCCTGGAATGCAAAAATACATATTGTGTGTATAATAGTTGTATAAAGAAATAAAGGCTCCTGAAGAAAAACATGTTTGTGTCTCGTGTGTTTCATCAGTGAATATAAAGCATCGGTTCGATAGTCACTGATGGATCTGAACATCTTCTCATGTCTCAACACCTCGAGTGTGAAAACTTTCAATTCCTTCGACCAAATCACTGGAATCGTTGGTCTCCAGGTTTGGTTTGAGATCAGTTTGAAGGATGAGACTCAGTTAGAACATGTATGTTGAGGAAGAACCTGAAGATATTTCCTGAGTCACTGAAGCTTTAAAACGTTGTTTATTCAGCGACAGTTTCTTGCTTCAAATATATATATTTTATTAAAGTTAATCATGTGTAGATGTTGGAAACAATCTGTGTGTTAATGATGATTTGAATTCACTTTGTAAATAGGCCGATTAATCGATACACAGATGTGATCGATCGAGTGTTTACTTCGTTGTTCAGGATGACGCTCATGTTTGGGGAAGCGACCAATCAGCGCGGAGTATCTGTCTGACGTCACTCGCCAACGCTCACTCGTCTTCCGGGTCGACGCTAGCATCGAAGCTAACGCTTTAGCCTCAAGTTCCAACATGTCGCGTTTGTTCTTCTGCGGCTGAAGACCTTCTGCTGCTGTCCTGGAGCAGAAGAAACATCTGGAAGCAGCTCGTGCGAGTCAACATGACGAGCTTTGTCGCCACAGATCCTCGTTAAAGTCTTCATGTGGTGACGTGTCTCGTCTGCTCGGTGACGTCATCATGGGCAACTGTCTCAAGTCTCCCACGAGCGACAACATCTCTCTGCTCACGGACCGGACCGACGGTTCCGACCCGGACACGGAGCCTCCGCCGCCGTACCAGGTAAACTCACCTGCTCAGGTTTCACGTCAAGTTTAGGCCTCACTTCCTCCCGCGAGACACTCTGACGTCACCGCTTGTTGACGTCAACAAGCTGACAGAAACAAGGTCTTGAACCTTCGAGAACCTCGTGACCACAGGTGTGTTGAGACCTCGTGACCACAGGTGTCCCAGCATATCATATAATACTTACTCGTCAACACTTGTCTACTTGATGTAATACGTACTCACTGGTCACAATTCAGGCACTAAAGTCATAGTTTAGTGAAGATGTGAAAGGCTCTTCTTCAGGTGTTGTAACATCTTCTTCAGGTGTTGTTACATCTTCTTCAGGTGTTGTTACATCTTCTTCAGGTGTTGTTACATCTTCTTCAGGTGTTGTTACATCTTCTTCAGGTGTTGTTACATCTTCTTCTTCTTCAGGTGTTGTTACATCTTCTTCAGGTGTTGTTAACATCTTCTTCAGGTGTTGTTACATCTTCTTCAGGTGTTGTAACATCTTCTTCAGGTGTTGTTACATCTTCTTCAGGTGTTTTAACATCTTCTTCAGGTGTTGTTACATCTTCTTCAGGTGTTGTTACATCTTCTTCAGGTGTTTTAACATCTTCAGGTGTTGTTACATCTTCTTCAGGTGTTGTTACATCTTCTTCAGGTGTTTTAACATCTTCTTCAGGTGTTGTTACATCTTCTTCAGGTGTTGTAACATCTTCTTCAGGTGTTGTTACATCTTCTTCAGGTGTTTTAACATCTTCAGGTGTTGTTACATCTTCTTCAGGTGTTGTAACATCTTCTTCAGGTGTTGTAACATCTTCTTCAGGTGTTGTTACATCTTCTTCAGGTGTTTTAACATCTTCTTCAGGTGTTGTTACATCTTCTTCAGGTGTTGTAACATCTTCTTCAGGTGTTGTTACATCTTCTTCAGGTGTTGTTACATCTTCTTCAGGTGTTGTTACATCTTCAGGTGTTGTAACATCTTCAGGTGTTGTAACATCTTCTTCAGGTAAGGGATTGTAACACTTCAGGTGTTGTAACATCTTCTTCAGGTGTTGTTACATCTTCTTCAGGTGTTGTAAAATCTTCTTCAGGTGTTGTAACATCTTCTTCAGGTGTTGTTACATCTTCTTCAGGTGTTGTAACATCTTCTTCAGGTGTTGTAACATCTTCTTCAGGTGTTGTAACATCTTCTTCAGGTGTTGTAACATCTTCTTCAGGTGTTGTTACATCTTCTTCAGGTGTTGTTACATCTTCTTCAGGTGTTGTTACATCTTCTTCAGGTGTTGTTACATCTTCTTCAGGTGTTGTTACATCTTCTTCAGGTGTTGTAACATCTTCTTCAGGTGTTGTTACATCTTCTTCAGGTGTTGTAACATCTTCTTCAGGTGTTGTTACATCTTCTTCAGGTGTTGTAACATCTTCTTCAGGTGTTGTAACATCTTCTTCAGGTGTTGTTACATCTTCTTCAGGTGTTGTAACATCTTCTTCAGGTGTTGTTACATCTTCTTCAGGTGTTGTTACATCTTCTTTCTTCAGGTGTTGTAACATCTTCTTCAGGTGTTGTAACATCTTCTTCAGGTGTTGTTAACATCTTCTTCAGGTGTTGTTACATCTTCTTCAGGTGTTGTAACATCTTCTTCAGGTGTTGTTACATCTTCTTCAGGTGTTGTAACATCTTCTTCAGATGTTGTAACATCTTCTTCAGGTGTTGTTACATCTTCTTCATGTGTTGTAACATCTTCTTCAGGTGTTGTTACATCTTCTTCAGGTGTTGTAACATCTTCGTGTTATACATCTTCTTCAGGTGTTGTTACATCTTCTTCAGGTGTTGTTACATCTTCTTCAGGTGTTGTAACATCTTCTTCAGGTGTTGTTACATCTTCAGGTGTTGTTTTCATGTTACATCTTCTTCAGGTGTTGTTGTACATCTTCTTCAGGTGTTGTAACATCTTCTTCAGGTGTTGTTGTAACATCTTCTTCAGGTGTTGTTACATCTTCTTCAGGTGTTGTAACATCTTCTTCAGGTGTTGTTACATCTTCTTCAGGTGTTGTTACATCTTCTTCAGGTGTTTTAACATCTTCAGGTGTTTTAACATCTTCTTCAGGTGTTGTTACATCTTCTTCAGGTGTTGTAACATCTTCTTCAGGTGTTGTAACATCTTCTTCAGGTGTTGTAACATCTTCTTCAGGTGTTGTAACATCTTCTTCAGATGTTGTAACATCTTCTTCAGGTGTTGTAACATCTTCTTCAGGTGTTGTAACATCTTCTTCAGGTGTTGTAACATCTTCTTCAGGTGTTGTTACATCTTCTTCAGGTGTTGTAACATCTTCTTCAGGTGTTGTAACATCTTCTTCAGGTGTTGTAACATCTTCTTCAGGTGTTGTTACATCTTCTTCAGGTGTTGTAACATCTTCTTCAGGTGTTGTAACATTCTTCTTCAGGTGTTGTAACATCTTCTTCAGGTGTTGTAACATCTTCTTCAGGTGTTGTAACATCTTCTTCAGGTGTTGTAACATCTTCTTCAGGTGTTGTAACATCTTCTTCAGGTGTTGTAACATCTTCTTCAGGTGTTGTTACATCTTCTTCAGGTGTTGTAACATCTTCTTCAGGTGTTGTAACATCTTCTTCAGGTGTTGTAACATCTTCTTCAGGTGTTGTAACATCTTCTTCAGGTGTTGTAACATCTTCTTCAGGTGTTGTAACATCTTCTTCAGGTGTTGTAACATCTTCTTCAGGTGTTGTAACATCTTCTTCAGGTGTTGTAACATCTTCTTCAGGTGTTGTAACATCTTCTTCAGGTGTTGTAACATCTTCTTCAGGTGTTGTAACATCTTCTTCAGGTGTTGTAACATCTTCTTCAGGTGTTGTAACATCTTCTTCAGGTGTTGTAACATCTTCTTCAGGCGTTGTAACATCTTCTTCAGGCGTTGTAACATCTTCTTCAGGCGTTGTAACATCTTCTTCATGTGTTGTAACATCTTCTTCAGGTGTTGTAACATCTTCTTCACCGTATTTAAAATAATGTTACATCAGACGAACATTGTCAACATTCAATCCTGAGACGTGAATATTCTTTGTTTCTTAATCAAAAGAATTGATTCCATTGAGGAAGTGAAGCCACCGTTAGTTAGTTAGTTAGTGAGTTGGTTAGTGAGTTAGTTAGTGAGTTAGTTAGTGAGTTAGTTAGTTAGTTAGTTAGTTAGTGAGTTAGTGAGTTGGTTAGTTAGTTAGTTAGTGAGTTGGTTAGTTAGTTAGTGAGTTAGTTAGTTAGTTAGTGAGTTGGTTAGTGAGTTAGTTAGTGAGTTGGTTAGTTAGTTAGTTAGTGAGTTAGTTAGTGAGTTGGTTAGTTAGTTAGTTAGTGAGTTGGTTAGTTAGTTAGTGAGTGAGTTAGTTAGTTAGTTAGTTTGTTAGTTAGTTAGTTAGTGAGTTGGTTAGTTAGTTAGTGAGTTGGTTAGTTAGTTAGTTAGTTAGTTAGAGAGTTGGTTAGTGAGTTGGTTAGTTAGTTAGTTAGTTAGTGAGTTGGTTAGTGAGTTAGTTAGTTAGTTAGTTAGTTAGTTAGTGAGTTAGTTAGTGAGTTGGTTAGTTAGTTAGTTAGTGAGTTGGTTAGTTGGTTAGTTAGTTAGTGAGTTGGTTAGTGAGTTGGTTAGTTAGTGAGTTAGTTAGTGAGTTGGTTAGTTAGTTAGTTAGTGAGTTGGTTAGTGAGTTGGTTAGTTAGTTAGTTAGTTAGTTAGAGAGTTGGTTAGTGAGTTGGTTAGTTAGTTAGTTAGTGAGTTGGTTAGTTAGTTAGTTAGTGAGTTGGTTAGTTAGTTAGTTAGTTAGTTAGTTAGTTAGTTAGTTAGTTAGTGAGTTTGCTCAAGGGCCACTGACCTTCAACGTCTCTCATGAGATGAGTTTCAAATAAATGTGAACAGAAAAGTATTTGAGGATCATATTCATAGATATATTTATACTCACTGGTCAATTATAGAAAACTATAAAAATAAGGAAAACATTTACTTTCAAATCTTTTGTTGTCGATACATAAAAAAAATCAGTTGAGTTTTAAAACTGTATTTATATTTATTTTATACGTTATATAAACATATAATGTACATATGTTGTTAAAGTGAAGTCTTGAACTCTATTGATGTATTTAATCTACGTATTTATTTGAGTGTTTTTCATGAAGGTTTAACATGTTTTATATCTTTATATTTACTGTCATGTATATATTTATATATATATATATATATGTATATATTAATCAAATAAAAACATACATTAGTCTAGTTTAAAGCAGATATTAATAAAGTTTTATATTTATTAGAGTTTGTTATAAAGATATTGTTAATATTTACATAATTTCAATGAAATACTTTTGTCTTTTATTACAACATTTTTTTTAAAGACTCTTATTTTAATAGCAGATAAAAATGTAATAATAATATAATATAATAATAATTTAATATAATAATAATAATATAATATATTAATATAATAATAATATAATATAATAATAATATAATTATAATATAATATGATATAATAATAATATAATAATATAATAATAATGTAATAATAATATAGTAATAATAATAATAATATTATAATATAATAATAATAATAATAATCTATATTTATATAGTATAGTAATATAATATAACAATAATATAGTAATATAATAATATAATTATAATATAATAATATAGTAATATATAATAATATAATAATATAATATATAATAATAATAATAATAATAATAATAATATATTTATATAGTATAGTAATATAATATAACAATAATATAGTAATATAATAATATAATATATAATATAATAATATATAGTAATATAATAATAATATAATAATATAATATAATAATAATAATATAATATAATAATATATATAATAATATAATAATAATATAATAATAATATAGTAATAATAATAATAATATAATATAATAATATACTAATATAATAATATAATATAGTAATATAATAATATAATATAGTAATATAATAATATAATAATCATATAATAATAAAATAAGCGACTGATGACCAGAGACGCTTGATTTCTCCACCAGGAGCAGAGCAACATGCCCATGTACCACCCGACACCCAGTCAGGCCCGGCTGGCGACCCAGTTGACCGAGGAGGAGCAGATCCGCATCGCACAGCGTATCGGGCTCATCCAGCACCTGCCCAGGGGCGTCTACGACGGAGGTCCGGACGGATCCGAGAAGAAGATCCGAGAGGGAGAGGTGGGGGAAGATGTTGTGAGGAGCGGGGGGGTCCCCCCCGAACCCCCCCCCACCCCCCCCCCCCCCCCTTGCTTTAGATGTTGTGTGTGTGGAGGAGGTCAAAGGGCGAGAAGAATTGAATGTTTGTGACGTGTTCAAAAGATGAACCTGGACTTCTCTCTCCTCTGGTCCCAGGTGTGTGATCTGTATGCTGGACTTCGTGTACGGAGATCCCATCCGGTTCCTCCCATGTATGCACATCTACCACCTGGACTGCATCGACGACTGGCTGATGAGGTCCTTCACCTGCCCGTCCTGCATGGAGCCCGTGGACGCCGCCCTGCTCTCCACCTACGGCACCAACTGACTCTCAACGTGGTCCTTCTGTTGGAGCTCCTGCAGCAGGTCTGAGCAGGTCTCAGCGCTGACCCCTGACCCCTGACACACCTGTACGACCTTCACAGGTGTCTTCTGCAAACATCAACTCTTCAGCAAGTGCAGGAACATGAACAGGTTCAAGACACGCTTGCACAACACACGTCATCAGGTTTGCACTTTAATCCAGGACCGTAAACAATATATTAATGTGTGTGTATCTTCTATAAACACCTGCACTAGCAACACACACATGTATGTGCACCGCTGGTGTGTAACTCTTAGGGTTGTGTAACCTTGTGCGACTCTTGGTGAAGGTTTTTATCTTTTGTCGAACTTTACGTTTCATTTATTAGATTTAAAGACGTTTGTGTTTTTCTGTTACTTTGGAACCTTTTGTGTGTTTGTTACTGTGTGAGCAGGAGTGTGTAGAGCCCCCACACACACACTCACACACACACTCATGTACATTAAGATACACACACTCGTATACATTAAGATACACACACTCGTGTACATTAAGATACACACACTCGTGTACATTAAGATACACACACTCGTATACATTAAGATACACACACTCGTGTACATTAAGATACACACACTCGTATACATTAAGATACACACACTCATGTACATTAAGACACACCATTCATTAAGATACACACTGTACATTAAGATACACACACTCATGTACATTAAGATACACACACTCGTATACATTAAGACACACACAAACATTCAGACACACACAAACATTCAGACACACACAAACATTAAGACACACACACACATTAAGACACACACACACATTAAGACACACAAACATTAACACACACAAACATTAAGACACACACAAACATTAAGACACACACAAACATTCAGACACACACAAACATTCAGACACACACAAACATTAAGACACACACAAACATTAAGACACACAAACATTAAGACACACGCACATTAAGACACACACAAACATTAAGACACACACACATTAAGACACACACAAACATTCAGACACACACACACACATTAAGACACACACACACATTAAGACACACACAAACATTCAGACACACACACATTAAGACACACACACACATTAAGACACACAAACATTAAGACACACACATTAAGACACACACCTACACCAGACACAAACATTAAGACACACACACACACATTAAGACAAACTACACACACATTAAGACACACACACATTAAGACACACACACACATTAAGACACACAAACATTAAGACACACACACATTAAGACACACAAACATTAAGACACACATTAACACACACACATATTTCCTCACGACACTAAAAATCTGCTCAAATGTTTTGTCGTTTTTAATTTAGTCTCTAATTGTGTAAAAATAAAAATAAAATGTTTAAAGTCTGAAAACTTAACATTTTTTTGTTAATGTTTCTATGAATTAGAAAAAAACATGTTATTTTTGGAGAGAAAAAAAGTTTTAATATGTGAAAAAGAATTAACTTTTATTTTTAAATTGTATGATTTATTTGAAGATATTTATAATTAATTGACTTTTGCTTTAAGATAATAACAATTAATGATGATGTTGAACGAGAAATAAACAAAACAATATAATAGTTTGTGTGATTCATTAATAATGTTAATTATCAAAGCAAAAGTATTATGCTTGTTGTTGCTATAGCAACCGTTGTCATGAGACCAGCAAAGAAGACGATCTCCAGCTGAACCTGGAGAAGACTGAGGAGGTCATCGTGGACTTCAGGAGAGTTTAGACCCATCATCTACCACTGACCATGGATGAGCTGCAGTGAGAGGGTCATCTCTGAAGATCTGTCCTGGAGCCACAATACATCACTGAGGAGAGCAAGATCTCCACCACCCATGATGCTCTCCTTCTACAGAGACACATTTATAACACCATCACCAGAAGAACCATCACTGGTGTCTCTCTCCTCCTGGACATTATAACACCATCACCAGAAGGACCATCACTGGTGTCTCTCTCCTCCTGGACATTATAACACCATCACCAGAAGGACCATCACTGGTGTCTCTCTCCTCCTGGACATTATAACACCATCACCAGAAGGACCATCACTGGTGTCTCTCTCCTCCTGGACATTATAACACCATCACCAGAAGGACCATCACTGGTGTCTCTCTCCTCCTGGACATTATAACACCATCACCAGAAGGACCATCACTGGTGTCTCTCTCCTCCTGGACATTATAACACCATCACCAGAAGGACCATCACTGGTGTCTCTCTCCTCCTGGACATTTATAACCATCACCAGAAGGACCATCACTGGTGTCTCTCTCCTCCTGGACATTATAACACCATCACCAGAAGGACCATCACTGGTGTCTCTCTCCTCCTGGACATTTATAACCATCACCAGAAGAACCATCACTGGTGTCTCTCTCCTCCTGGACATTATAACACCATAACCAGAAGAACCATCACTGGTGTCTCTCTCCTCCTGGACATTATAACACCATCACCAGAAGGACCATCACTGGTGTCTCTCTCCTCCTGGACATTATAACACCATCACCAGAAGGACCATCACTGGTGTCTCTCTCCTCCTGGACATTATAACACCATCACCAGAAGGACCATCACTGGTGTCTCTCTCCTCCTGGACATTATAACACCATCACCAGAAGGACCATCACTGGTGTCTCTCTCCTCCTGGACATTATAACACCATCACCAGAAGGACCATCACTGGTGTCTCTCTCCTCCTGGACATTATAACACCATCACCAGAAGGACCATCACTGGTGTCTCTCTCCTCCTGGACATTATAACACCATCACCAGAAGGACCATCACTGGTGTCTCTCTCTCCTCCTGGACATTATAACACCACCCATACCAGAAGGACCATCACTGGTGTCTCTCTCCTCCTGGACATTATAACACCATCACCAGAAGGACCATCACTGGTGTCTCTCTCCTCCTGGACATTATAACACCATCACCAGAAGGACCATCACTGGTGTCTCTCTCCTCCTGGACATTATAACACCATCACCAGAAGGACCATACTGGAATTGTCCTCACAGAGGACCATCACTGGTGTCTCTCTCCTCCTGGACATTATAACACCATCACCAGAAGGACCATCACTGGTGTCTCTCTCCTCCTGGACATTATAACACCATCACCAGAAGGACCATCACTGGTGTCTCTCTCCTCCTGGACATTATAACACCATCACCAGAAGGACCATCACTGGTGTCTCTCTCCTCCTGGACATTATAACACCATCACCAGAAGGACCATCACTGGTGTCTCTCTCCTCCTGGACATTATAACACCATCACCAGAAGGACCATCACTGGTGTCTCTCTCCTCCTGGACATTATAACACCATCACCAGAAGGACCATCACTGGTGTCTCTCTCCTCCTGGACATTATAACACCATCACCAGAAGGACCATCACTGGTGTCTCTCTCCTCCTGGACATTATAACACCATCACCAGAAGGACCACCTGGTTCTCTTTATACACTGGCATCACTGGTCTCTCTCCTCCTGGACATTATAACACCATCACCAGAAGGACCATCACTGGTGTCTCTCTCCTCCTGGACATTATAACACCATCACCAGAAGAACCATCACTGGTGTCTCTCTCCTCCTGGACATTATAACACCATCACCAGAAGAACCATCACTGGTGTCTCTCTCCTCCTGGACATTATAACACCATCACCAGAAGAACCATCACTGGTGTCTCTCTCCTCCTGGACATTATAACACCATCACCAGAAGAACCATCACTGGTGTCTCTCTCCTCCTGGACATTATAACACCATCACCAGAAGAACCATCACTGGTGTCTCTCTCCTCCTGGACATTATAACACCATCACCAGAAGGACCATCACTGGTGTCTCTCTCCTCCTGGACATTATAACACCATCACCAGAAGGACCATCACTGGTGTCTCTCTCCTCCTGGACATTATAACACCATCACCAGAAGGACCATCACTGGTGTCTCTCTCCTCCTGGACATTATAACACCATCACCAGTTGAACCATCACTGGTGTCTCTCTCCTCCTGGACATTATAACACCATCACCAGAAGAACCATCACTGGTGTCTCTCTCCTCCTGGACATTATAACACCATCACCAGAAGGACCATCACTGGTGTCTCTCTCCTCCTGGACATTATAACACCATCACCAGAAGAACCATCACTGGTGTCTCTCTCCTCCTGGACATTATAACACCATCACCAGAAGAACCATCACTGGTGTCTCTCTCCTCCTGGACATTATAACACCATCACCAGAAGAACCATCACTGGTGTCTCTCTCCTCCTGGACATTATAACACCATCACCAGAAGAACCATCACTGGTGTCTCTCTCCTCCTGGACATTATAACACCATCACCAGAAGAACCATCACTGGTGTCTCTCTCCTCCTGGACATTATAACACCATCACCAGAAGGTCCATCACTGGTGTCTCTCTCCTCCTGGACATTATAACACCATCACCAGAAGGACCATCACTGGTGTCTCTCTCCTCCTGGACATTATAACACCATCACCAGAAGGACCATCACTGGTGTCTCTCTCCTCCTGGACATTATAACACCATCACCAGAAGGTCCATCACTGGTGTCTCTCTCCTCCTGGACATTATAACACCATCACCAGAAGGACCATCACTGGTGTCTCTCTCCTCCTGGACATTATAACACCATCACCAGAAGAACCATCACTGGTGTCTCTCTCCTCCTGGACATTATAACACCATCACCAGAAGAACCATCACTGGTGTCTCTCTCCTCCTGGACATTATAACACCATCACCAGAAGGTCCATCACTGGTGTCTCTCTCCTCCTGGACATTATAACACCATCACCAGAAGAACCATCACTGGTGTCTCTCTCCTCCTGGACATTATAACACCATCACCAGAAGGACCATCACTGGTGTCTCTCTCCTCCTGGACATTATAACACCATCACCAGAAGAACCATCACTGGTGTCTCTCTCCTCCTGGACATTATAACACCATCACCAGAAGAACCATCACTGGTGTCTCTCTCCTCCTGGACATTATAACACCATCACCAGAAGGACCATCACTGGTGTCTCTCTCCTCCTGGACATTATAACACCATCACCAGAAGAACCATCACTGGTGTCTCTCTCCTCCTGGACATTATAACACCATCACCAGAAGGACCATCACTGGTGTCTCTCTCCTCCTGGACATTATAACACCATCACCAGAAGAACCATCACTGGTGTCTCTCTCCTCCTGAAGGTCCATCAGGATCATTGGTCAAACTTTGTTTCATTTATTAGATTTAAGGACGTTTGTGTTTTTCTGTTACTTTGTAACCTTTTGTGTGTTTGTTACTGTGTGAGCAGGAGTGTGTAGAGCCCACACACACACACACTCTCACACACACTTGTATACATTCAGACACACACTCGTACACATTCAGACACACACTCGTACACATTCAGACACACACACACTCGTACACATTCAGACACACACTCGTATACATTCAGACACACACTCGTACACATTCAGACACACACTCGTATACATTCAGACACACACTCGTACACATTCAGACACACACTCGTATACATTCAGACACACACTCGTACACATTCAGACACACACTCGTATACATTCAGACACACACTCGTACACATTCAGACACATACACATTCAGACACACTCGTATACATTCAGACACACACACATTCAGACACTCGTATACATTCAGACACACACTCGTACACATTCAGACACTCGTATACATTCAGACACACACTCGTATACATTCAGACACACACTCGTACACATTCAGACACACACTCGTACACATTCAGACACACACTCGTATACATTCAGACACACACTCGTATACATTCAGACACACACTCGTATACATTCAGACACACACTCGTATACATTCAGACACACACTTGTATACATTCAGACACACACTCGTATACATTCAGATACACACACATTCAGACACTCGTACACATTCAGACACACACTCGTACACATTCAGACACACACTCGTACACATTCAGACACACACTTGTATACATTCAGACACACACTCGTATACATTCAGACACACACTCGTATACATTCAGACACACACTCGTATACATTCAGACACACACTCGTATACATTCAGACACACACTCGTATACATTCAGACACACACTCGTATACATTCAGACACACACTCGTATACATTCAGACACACACTCGTATACATTCAGACACACACTCGTATACATTCAGACACACACTCGTATACATTCAGACACACACTCGTATACATTCAGACACACACTCGTACACATTCAGACACATACACATTCAGACACTCGTATACATTCAGACACACACACATTCAGACACTCGTATACATTCAGACACACACACATTCAGACACACACACATTCAGACACACACTCGTACACATTCAGACACACACTCGTACACATTCAGACACACACACATTCAGACACACACTCGCACACATTCAGACACACACTCGTACACATTCAGACACACACACATTCAGACACACACTCGTATACATTCAGACACACACACATTTAGACACACACTTGTGTGTGTTTCGACTTTAAAGCTTGCATTGTTGCGATTGCAAAATGTTCCCGCGTCAGATTAGGTTAATCAGATTTGTCTGGTTTAATCTGTGACCAAATGTGACCGGGTCGGTTCAGATGTTCGTAACCATGGAAACAAGAACCAGAGGCGTGTCCGAGTGTGATTTAATGTTGACTCAAGGCTTGTACATCCCGTGGAAGGTCACGGGGATGATGCAGTCCACCTCCGCTCGGGCGATCTCCGACAGATCCTTGGCGTTGAGGATGAGCAGGTAGGAGGGTCTGTGAGATCCTGGAGCCACGACGATGGTCAGCAACACTCCTGAAGACCAGAAACGTTTGACCTTCGACCTCTGAACTCCAACTCTGCAGACTCACCGTCATCCTCGTCCACGCCTCCGGGAGTCTGGACGAACAGAGGCTCGGACGGGTATGAGTCCGGCTCCTGCCACACCCACGTCTCCTTGGTCCTCACGTTCAGCTTACAGATCTTCAGGAACAACAACAGATCTTCAGGAACGATAACAGATCTTCAGGAGCGAAAGATCTTCAGGAAAACAGATCTTCAGGAACGAAAACAGATCTTCAGGAACGAAAACAGATCTTCAGGAACGACAACAGATCTTCAGGAACGACAACAGATCTTCAGGAACAACAACAGATCTTCAGGAACAACAACAGATCTTCAGGAACAACAACAGATCTTCAGGAACGACAACAGATCTTCAGGAACGACAACAGATCTTCAGGAACGATAACAGATCTTCAGGAACGACAACAGATCTTCAGGAATGACAACAGATCTTCAGGAACAACAACAGATCTTCAGGAACAACAACAGATCTTCAGGAACGACAACAGATCTTCAGGAACAACAACAGATCTTCAGGAACGACAACAGATCTTCAAAGCGACAACAGATCTTCAGGAACGACAACAGATCTTCAGGAACGACAACAGATCTTCAGGAACAACAACAGATCTTCAGGAACAACAACAGATCTTCAGGAACGACAACAGATCTTCAGGAACAACAACAGATCTTCAGGAACGACAACAGATCTTCAGGAACAACAACAGATCTTCAGGAACAACAACAGATCTTCAGGAACAACAACAGATCTTCAGGAACAGACAACAGATCTTCAGGAACGAGGAACAGTGAAGGTCGCGACGACCTCTCGACGCCGGGACTTACCCTGTCGGGGATGAAGTGGTTCAGACCCAGACCGTAGGCGTACGTGTAGTTCTTCCCACAGAAGCGCTCGTAGTTGATCTGCGGGAACTCGAACGCTGCAGGAACCAATCAATCAATCAATCAATCAATCAATCAATCAATCAAGAGGTCAGAATATCAGGCGCTCAAATAAGAGACGGTGCAAACCTTGGCGTGGTCCTGAGAAAAGGACCTCCGGCTCCAGCCAGATGGTGCCGTCAGCATGCATGACGGCGGTGGCCGTGGAGTATGGAAGACTCACCAGGTTCTTGCCCTGTTCCTCCTTCAGGAAACAAACACAAGACCTTCAGGATCAAACCACGACAGACTCTCTCTTTCATTCTTCATCGTCCATCGTCACGAGCACCTGACGATGGACGAGAACTTCTTGTGCTCGAGAATGAAAGGAAAGATCTCAAATGAACGTCTTTGAATCTTCTCTCAAGAACTTCCTTCTTGTCCCGATCCTGCAGGATCAAGCAGGGTCTGGTGGCCTCACCTTGTGGACGTCCAGTGGAATGACGTATCTTCGGACCTCGGGCTGCGGCGCGATCATCGCTGCCTTCTTCACTTCCTCCCAGTTCTCCCTCAGGTTGGCGAGCCAGAGGTAGTTGTAGACGAACTCGAAGCTGCACACGAGTCACAGGTGAGTCCAGGGTGGACCAGAACCAGCGGGAGGACCAGTTACCCCTTCCAGGCACAGACGTCCACCACGATGAAGCCCTGGTCCTCGTAGGTGTTGATGTGGTGGAACATGCCGATGGCCGCGCCCTTGAACTGGTGGTTGATGTACTCGCCCGGACTCTTGGTGGCGATGTGGAACAAGGTCTGAAGCGAGAAGACAAAGAACATATGAGATGATGAGGAACCTCAGCTGATGATGTCCTGTGACCACGAGTCGACCACGATCACGGATCTGCTGCTGGAGGTTCAGGTTTGGATCGAAGGTCATGAAGTTCAGATCTTACCCCTTGACTCTCGTTGGACTCGAAACAGTCCATGTAGTTGGATCCTCGGACGCTCCAGGCGCTGAGGAACTTGAGCAGGTTGATCTTCACTGGAGTCTCCACGAACACGAAGTGGTTCTCGGACATGCCGAAGCTGAACCAAAGACTCGTTGAGCAATCATCCAACAAACAAGTCGTACGAATTCAACTCACCTGTGAACGTACGACGGCTTGAACCGCTCGGCGCTCGGGATCTGAACCACCACCTTGGACTTCTCGATGGGGTCCGACTTGTCTGGAGTATTGAGATCAACAGAGTCATGAGGAGAAGGTGTGGTTTAGTTTGTGAAGTCTTCCTCTAACGTTCACAAGAAAACATGGATCGAGGTTTACGTGACTTCATCTGAACCAAGAGTTCATAGAAGTTTCTCGTCCCATTTGAAAAGAATCTATAAAGTTGTATCTTCAGGATTCAAACCAACATGTTCTCGAGCAAACCTTTCTGAGCCGGCGGGATCTTCACGATGTTGTAGGCCAGCGTGGCACCTTTGCCCATGCAGTTCCCGATGTTGTACACGGTCCCGTCTCTCTCGATGTGAGGATGAGCCGTCACTCCGTTGACGTTGACGTAGTTGCACATGTCCACCTGGAAACTTCAAGGTCATCCTCAGAAAGCAAAGAAGACACGTCAGGAACCGAACCTTCTTCAGCGTCTCCAGAGTGTCTGGGTTGACTTTGGTGATGAAGTTGGTTTCAGTCACGGCGTAAAAATCCTCTCCGACCGGATAAACGTTCACCAGGCAGTTGTCCGTCACCTCCACGCCCTTGAAGTAGGAGAAGAACCTGGTCCAGAGGAACAGCCGGTCAGAACCCACAGCAGGTCCTGGAGACCAGACCCAGACCTGGAGAAGATGTTCTTGCAGGGATCAGGATAAGCAAACGTGCCGAACTCTGTGATGACGACTCGCTTCTCGGTGATCGCCCGGACGTACGCGTCTGTCCTCACGAACCTGAGGAGAGACAGGTCAGGCATGGTGGGGGAGACATGGTGGGGGAGACATGGTGGGGGAGACATGGTGGGGGAGACATGGTGGGTGAGATATGTTGGGTGAGATATGGTGGGGGAGACATGGTGGGGGAGACATGGTGTTTGAGATATGTTGGGTGAGATATGGTGGGGGAGAAATGTTGGGTGAGACGGGAGGACAGCTACGGGTGAGACACGTTGGGTGAGACATGGTGGGTGAGATATGGTGGGTGAGACGGGAGGACAGCGACGGGTGAGACATGGTGGGTGAGACATGGTGGGTGAGACGGGTGAGACACGTTGGGTGAGACATGGTGGGTGAGATATGGTGGGTGAGACGGGAGGACAGCGACGGGTGAGACATGGTGGGTGAGATATGGGAACAACATGGTGAGACATGGTGGGTGAGACGGGAGGACAGCGACGGGTCAGACATGTTGGGTGAGACATGGTGGGTGAGACGGGAGGACAGCGACGGGTGAGACATGGTGGGTGAGACATGGTGGGTGAGATATGGTGGGTGAGACGGGTGAGACACGTTGGGTGAGACATGGTGGGTGAGACGGGAGGACAGCGACGGGTCAGACATGTTGGGTGAGACATGGTGGGTGAGACGGGAGGACAGCGACGGGTGAGACATGTTGGGTGAGACATGGTGGGTGAGACAGGAGGACAGCGACGGGTGAGAAATGGTGGGTGAGACAGGAGGACAGCGACGGGTGAGACATGGTGGGTGAGACTTACTTGCGTAAATAAGTCACTTGTCCGTTCTTAAAGTCAAACTTGTGCATCAGAGCTTGTCCATCAAAAAGGTGATAAAAAGGTTCGTCTCCGACCTCGAACAGTCCTGGACCAAGACGTAGAAGACTTCCTCTGAGGAACGAAGGGATCCTTCCTGCAAGAGTTTTGTATTGTGTTAACCTGTGATTGTGTTATTGTGTTATTGTGTTACTATGTTAACCTGTGATTGTGTTATTGTTTTATTGTTTCATTGTGGTAACCTGTGATTGATGTGTTATTGTGTTAAGTAATTTTTATTTATATAGAGCTTTTCCAGACCAGGGTCACAAAGCACTTAAACAATTAAAACAATATTTAATAAAGTATATACTTTAAAGATCAAGATCATAAAACTGATAACACATCTCACAGGAGTTCCAGAAAATCAAGGAAAGGAGCCCTGAACAACATCAAAAACGTCAAGATGTTTCTTGAAGGAGTCAGTAGATCATCAAACACAGATGTTTCTTGAAGGAGTCAGTAGATCATCAAACACAGATGTTTCTTGAAGGAGTCAGTAGATCATCAAACACACATGTTTCTTGAAGGAGTCAGTAGATCATCAAACACAGATGTTTCTTGAAGGAGTCAGTAGATCATCAAACACAGATGTTTCTTGAAGGAGTCAGTAGATCATCAAACACAGATGTTTCTTGAAGGAGTCAGTAGATCATCAAACACAGATGTTTCTTGAAGGAGTCAGTAGATCATCAAACACAGATGTTTCTTGAAGGAGTCAGTAGATCATCAAACACACATGTTTCTTGAAGGAGTCAGTAGATCATCAAACACAGATGTTTCTTGAAGGAGTCAGTAGATCATCAAACACAGATGTTTCTTGAAGGAGTCAGTAGATCATCAAACACAGATGTTTCTTGAAGGAGTCAGTAGATCATCAAACACAGATGTTTCTTGAAGGAGTCAGTAGATCATCAAACACACATGTTTCTTGAAGGAGTCAGTAGATCATCAAACACACAGATGTTTCTTGAAGGAGTCAGTAGATCATCAAACACAGATGTTTTGAAATCTTGAAGGAGTCAGTAGATCATCAAACACAGATGTTTCTTGAAGGAGTCAGTAGATCATCAAACACAGATGTTTCTTGAAGGAGTCAGTAGATCATCAAACACAGATGTTTCTTGAAGGAGTCAGTAGATCATCAAACACACATGTTTCTTGAAGGAGTCAGTAGATCATCAAACACACATGTTTCTTGAAGGAGTCAGTAGATCATCAAACACAGATGTTTCTTGAAGGAGTCAGTAGATCATCAAACACAGATGTTTCTTGAAGGAGTCAGTAGATCATCAAACACAGATGTTTCTTGAAGGAGTCAGTAGATCATCAAACACAGATGTTTCTTGAAGGAGTCAGTAGATCATCAAACACAGGTGTTTCTTGAAGGAGTCAGTAGATCATCAAACACAGATGTTTCTTGAAGGAGTCAGTAGATCATCAAACACAGATGTTTCTTGAAGGAGTCAGTAGATCATCAAACACAGATGTTTCTTGAAGGAGTCAGTAGATCATCAAACACAGATGTTTCTTGAAGGAGTCAGTAGATCATCAAACACAGATGTTTCTTGAAGGAGTCAGTAGATCATCAAACACAAAGATGGTTCCAAAGCTTAGGAGCAACAGTCTGGAAGGATTTCTCTCCTCTGGTCCTGAACCATGTGCGTGGAACCATCAGTAGATGGAGCCCGAGCTGGGGTGTAAGTCTGGATCAGATCATGAAGGTCTGACCATGAATAGATCTGAATGTAAAAACCAGAATTTTAAAGTTTATCCTGAAAGAAACTGGAAGCCAGTGAAGAGTTTGAAGGAGAAATGTGAGTTCTTCTACTAGAGCGGGTCAGAATTCTGGCTGCAGAGTTTTGAATCAACTGCAGGCGAGACGATCCTTCTTGTTAAGACATGAAAACAAACTGTTACAATAGTCCAGACGAGAAGAAACAAACACATTATAAGATCCAGATCATGTTGTGACAACATTTTCCTAAGTTTAGAGATTTTTCTCAGTTGAAGGAAACAGTTTCTGGTCAGTTTTCTTCAGTGTTGAACAAGAGACATGTCTTTATCAAATACAACACCCAATTACAACTGACTTAAGTCACTCAAGTACTGACTCAACCCTGGAATCTTATCATCAACAATCACCAGAGTTTCAGTTTTGTCCACATTTAGCTTCAAAGTGTTTTCACTCATTGTTTGATTTCTAGCAACACTTGACTAAGTTCAGCCTCTGGGGATCAGTTGGATCAACAGAGCAGTAGAGCTGGATGTCATCAGCAAAAGATAAGAAAATCTGGAAATCTCTGAATGATTTTACCGAGGGGAATCAAGTACAGCAAAAACAATAAAGGACCCAGAACAGAACCTTGAGGGACTCCACACAACAGATCTGCCGATTCAGACCTCATTTGATTGGCAGATACACTAAAACTGCGCCCAGAAAGGTAAGATGAGAACCATTGTAACACAGACCCAGACAGTCTTCATCCCTCAGTCTTCTCAGCAGGATCTGGTGATCAACTGTGTCAAAGGCTGAGGACAGATCCAAGAGAACCAGAACATCATGATGTCACTGGACACTTTCGTAGACTGTCTCCGTAGATGTTTAAAGCAGACTGAAACTTCTCATGGATGTCGCTCTGATCCAGGAACAGCTGCTCAGACACAACCTTCTCCAAGATCTTGGACAAGAATGAAGATTAGAAATAGGCCTGAAATTACTAAGCCCAGTTAGGTCTAAGCCTGTTTTTTTGAGCAGAGGCTCTACAATGGTTTAAATGCATTACAAACCCCTGTGGAAAGGGAGAGGTTCACCATATTGGTAACTCAGGGGCCAATTACATCAAATACTTTGATAAAAAGCCTACAAGGAAGGACGTCATCTGAGCAAGAGGAGGGTTTCATCTTGTTCACTAGTGATGAAATATCACCCAGAGATACAGCAGTGAAGGAAGACCAAGAGGAGGAGAGGGGCTCAGAGACAGTAGGGGTTCCACACAAAAGAGAGATTTTCTCTTTGATGACCGTGATTTGAGGAGCAGGAGACACGAGTGAATTAATCGTGTCAAACAACACTTTGGGGGTTTTCTTATTTGTTGTTACCAGTTTTCTGATGTAAGAAGTCATCAGATCCCTGAGGTAAAGTCTGTGCACCTCAAGTTTAGTGGACTTCCAGAGACCCTCAGTCTTTCGACAAAGTCTCTTCAGACTCAGGAGATCTTCATTTGTCCAAGGGCACCGTTTTTTCTGAATTTTCAAGTTCGATTTAACAGGTGCCACTTGATCCAGTATTTCAACACAATGATCAGTGAAACAGTGAATCAAACTGTCCACGTTTAGGAAAAAACTGTCTGCAGTATCGGCTGAGATGACAAATTAACCTGTGATTGTATTATTGTGTTATTGTTTTATTGTGTTACTGTGTTAACCTGTGATTGTGTTACTGTTTTATTGTTTCATTGTGTTAACCTGTGATTGTGTTATTGTTTTATTGTTTCATTGTGGTAAACTGTGATTGTGTTATTGTGTTAACCTGTGATTGTGTTATTGTGTTATTGTGTTGACCTGTGATCGTGGTCGGCAGAGGCTCCGCCAGTTCTTCCGCCGTCTCAAAGATCTTCTTGTAACCTCCGGCCGGATGTTCAAACCTGTTGATCATCGTTGTCAACACTTTTCATTGAAATATCAGAAAATGATTTAAGCTCCGCCCACTGAAAACACTTTTTTCTGGAGATGAAATCTTGAAATCACTCCCACTCTGCTGTGATTGGTCAAGCCTGGAGGTTTGTTCATCAACAATGTTTTGGGTTCGATCATTTCTAGCAATTTAAAGGTAAAATAAAACCATTTGATGAGTTTGTTTTAACTATAACTTACTTAATGTATCCAAAGCGTTTAACTGGTGCTTTTATTTTGAAGTGAGTTCTGCTGTCGAATCTAACTTCCGGTTTCATAACGAGTTTTCAAAAAATGTTTAAAAGACTAAAATACATATTTTTCAACTTGTAAACGTGGTCATGTGTGTAAGATGATCGTAATAAACATGATTTATCTCGAAATACTTCCAGGGGATGTTTTTAAAATCCATCTGGATTTCATTAATTCACAGAAGAAAAACCTTCTTCAGATAAAGTTCGTGATCGTGAGAAGTTTTACTTCAAAACTATATATCGGGAGAAGTTTTACTTCAAATCTATATATCGTGAGAAGTTTTACTTCAAATCTATGTATTTGTTGAATGAATGATGCGCCACAGAGTTTCTTGCTTGTATTTAAATTGAATAAACGCAGTTAAACTAGGATATAAACGCAGAAACATCGTGAGATAAAGTAAATAAATGAAGACTCACCTGCTGACCATGATGATGATGATGTTGTTGTTGTTGTTGTTGTTGTTCCAGTGTCTCCGCAGTGAAGCCTCGAGTCCCTGCAGACTCTCCTGCGTCTTATTTATCCATGAGATCCATGTGGTCCAGAGGTCCTCCCTCTCGAGCGCTCATTGGTCAGATCTGAACAAGAACGTCTTTGTGCATCTTTCTCAACATTGATCCTGAGAATGAAAGTTTTTTTACTTCTTTCTCAACATTGATCCTGAGAATGAAAGTTTTTTACTTCTTTCTCAACATTGATCCTGAGAATGAAAGTTTTTTTACTTCTTTCTCAACATTGATCCTGAGAATGAAAGTTTTTTTTACTTCTTTCTCAACATTGATCCTGAGAATGAAAGTTTTTTTTACTTCTTTCTCAACATTGATCCTGAGAATGAAAGTTTTTTTACTTCTTTCTCAACATTGATCCTGAGAATGAAAGTTTTTTTACTTCTTTCTCAACATTGATCCTGAGAATGAAAGTTTTTTTACTTCTTTTCTCAACATTGATCCTGAGAATGAAAGTTTTTTTTACTTCTTTCTCAACATTGATCCTGAGAATGAAAGTTTTTTTACTTCTTTCTCAACATTGATCCTGAGAATGAAAGTTTTTTTACTTCTTTCTCAACATTGATCCTGAGAATGAAAGTTTTTTTTACTTCTTTCTCAACATTGATCCTGAGAAATGAATTTTTTTACTTCTTTCTCAACATTGATCCTGAGAATGAAAGTTTTTTTTACTTCTTTCTCAACATTGATCCTGAGATGAGAATGAAAGTTTTTTTTCTTCTTTCTCAACATTGATCCTGAGAATGAAAGTTTTTTAATTTCCTGAGAATGAAAGTTTTTTTCTTCTTTCTCAACATTGATCCTGAGAATGAAAGTTTTTTTACTTCTTTCTCAACATTGATCCTGAGAATGAAAGTTTTTTTACTTCTTTCTCAACATTGATCCTGAGAATGAAAGTTTTTTTACTTCTTTCTCAACATTGATCCTGAGAATGAAAGTTTTTTTACTTCTTTCTCAACATTGATCCTGAGAATGAAAGTTTTTTTACTTCTTTCTCAACATTGATCCTGAGAATGAAAGTTTTTTTACTTCTTTCTCAACATTGATCCTGAGAATGAAAGTTTTTTTACTTCTTTCTCAACATTGATCCTGAGAATGAAAGTTTTTTTACTTCTTTCTCAACATTGATCCTGAGAATGAAAGTTTTTTTACTTCTTTCTCAACATTGATCCTGAGAATGAAAGTTTTTTTACTTCTTTCTCAACATTGATCCTGAGAATGAAAGTTTTTTTACTTCTTTCTCAACATTGATCCTGAGAATGAAAGTTTTTTTTACTTCTTTCTCAACATTGATCCTGAGAATGAAAGTTTTTTTACTTCTTTCTCAACATTGATCCTGAGAATGAAAGTTTTTTTTACTTCTTTCTCAACATTGATCCTGAGAATGAAAGTTTTTTTACTTCTTTCTCAACATTGATCCTGAGAATGAAAGTTTTTTTTACTTCTTTCTCAACATTGATCCTGAGAATGAAAGTTTTTTTACTTCTTTCTCAACATTGATCCTGAGAATGAAAGTTTTTTTACTTCTTTCTCAACATTGATCCTGAGAATGAAAGTTTTTTCACTTCTTTCTCAACATTGATCCTGAGAATGAAAGTTTTTTTACTTCTTTCTCAACATTGATCCTGAGAATGAAAGTTTTTTTTACTTCTTTCTCAACATTGATCCTGAGAATGAAAGTTTTTTTACTTCTTTCTCAACATTGATCCTGAGAATGAAAGTCTTTTTTTTTTACTTCTTTCTCAACATTGATCCTGAGAATGAAAGTTTTTTTTACTTCTTTCTCAACATTGATCCTGAGAATGAAAGTTTTTTTACTTCTTTCTCAACATTGATCCTGAGAATGAAAGTTTTTTTACTTCTTTCTCAACATTGATCCTGAGAATGAAAGTTTTTTTTACTTCTTTCTCAACATTGATCCTGAGAATGAAAGTTTTTTTACTTCTTTCTCAACATTGATCCTGAGAATGAAAGTTTTTTTTACTTCTTTCTCAACATTGATCCTGAGAATGAAAGTTTTTTTACTTCTTTCTCAACATTGATCCTGAGAATGAAAGTTTTTTACTTCTTTCTCAACATTGATCCTGAGAATGAAAGTTTTTTTTACTTCTTTCTCAACATTGATCCCTGAGAATGAAAGTTTTTTCTCTTTCTCAACATTGATCCTGAGAATGAAAGTTTTTTTACTTCTTTCTCAACATTGATCCTGAGAATGAAAGTTTTTTTACTTCTTTCTCAACATTGATCCTGAGAATGAAAGTTTTTTTACTTCTTTCTCAACATTGATCCTGAGAATGAAAGTTTTTTACTTCTTTCTCAACATTGATCCTGAGAATGAAAGTTTTTTTACTTCTTTCTCAACATTGATCCTGAGAATGAAAGTTTTTTTACTTCTTTCTCAACATTGATCCTGAGAATGAAAGTTTTTTTACTTCTTTCTCAACATTGATCCTGAGAATGAAAGTTTTTTTTACTTCTTTCTCAACATTGATCCTGAGAATGAAAGTTTTTTTTACTTCTTTCTCAACATTGATCCTGAGAATGAAAGTTTTTTTCTTTTTTACTTCTTTCTCAACATTGATCCTGAGAATGAAAGTTTTTTTACTTCTTTCTCAACATTGATCCTGAGAATGAAAGTTTTTTTTACTTCTTTTTTGAAGTTTTTTTCTTTCTCAACATTGATCCTGAGAATGAAAGTTTTTTACTTACTTTTCTCACACTACATTGATCCTGAGAATGAAAGTTTTTTCACTTTTCTCAACATTGATCCTGAGAATGAAAGTTTTTTTACTTCTTTCAAATTGATCCGAGAATGAAAGTTTTTAACTTCTTTCTCAACATTGATCCTGAGAATGAAAGTTTTTTTTACTTCTTTCTCAACATTGATCCTGAGAATGAAAGTTTTTTTTACTTCTTTCTCAACATTGATCCTGAGAATGAAAGTTTTTTTACTTCTTTCTCAACATTGATCCTGAGAATGAAAGTTTTTTTACTTCTTTCTCAACATTGATCCTGAGAATGAAAGTTTTTTTACTTCTTTCTCAACATTGATCCTGAGAATGAAAGTTTTTTTTACTTCTTTCTCAACATTGATCCTGAGAATGAAAGTTTTTTTTACTTCTTTCTCAACATTGATCCTGAGAATGAAAGTTTTTTTTACTTCTTTCTCAACATTGATCCTGAGAATGAAAGTCTTGCATCTTCTCAGATGATCAGCTCCGTCACCGAGGATTGATTTGAGTGACGTGTGGAGCGTCAGTGAAGAAACAAATTAAATAAAGTTCCATATCATTAATAATGAATGAACTTCTGTCCATCAATCAAACACTGCCAGGTTTGATTCCTGTGACGTCATCAGTGGAACCTTGAGCACCAAAGGTCTGGACCTGAATAATCCGGTCTCAGGGATTATGAGGGACAAGAGTTCTATTGTTTCTATTGTTGAGGAACATGAAGCAGAAGCTGCTTATGTTGCTTTACAGTCTCAGTGTCGACATCCTTGTTTCTTCACTTTTATTCTCTGGAAAAAACACAAGATTAAAACTATAAAAACCTCTATTTTGACGCCATTAAAGCTTTTAGTTTCTTTAAATAACTCTTAACATTTAGTTTTTTAAATAACTCTTAACATTTAGTTTTTTTTAAATAACTCTTAACATTTAGTTTCTTTAAAAAACTGTCTTAACATTTAGTCACAATAAATATATATGTTTCCATTTATTATTATTTTAAAATCTTTATCTAATTGTTCACAGAAACACATCTCAACCGAAAACAACATGAGCTCAAAGTAAAACCTGTTCTAGTGCAGATAATAATAATAATAATAATAATAATAATAATAATAATAATAATAATAATAATAATAATAATGATGATGATGATGATGATAATAATAATAATAATAATAATAATAATGATGATGATAATAATAATAATAATAATAATAATAATAATAATAATGATGATGATGATGATGATGATGATGATGATGATGATGATAATAATAATAATAATGGTGATGATGAAGATAATATTAATAATAATAATAATAATAATGATGATGATGATGTTGATGAAGATAATATTAATACTAATACTACTACTAATAATAATAAGTAAGTAAGTAAGTAATTTTTATTTGTATAATACTAATACTAATACTGATACTACTACTACTAATACTAATACTAATACTAATACTGATACTACTACTAATACTAATACTATACGAACACTACTAAACTACTACTACTAATACTAATACTAATACTGATACTGCTACTAATACTAATACTAATACTAATACTAATACTGATACTACTACTAATACTAATACTAATACTGATACTAATAATACTACTATGTGAATGGCTGTCAAAGCGCTTTGTGACCCTGGTCTAGAAAGGCGCTATATAAATAGAGATTATTATTATTATTATTACTACTACTAATAATAATAACATTCCCTCTCTGGCGACCTCTGCTGGACGTTAAACGTGACGCTTCCATTTATAGCCGCTAGTCGTCGCTGCTTCCGGTGAGTCGCTCACGATGGCGTCGAGTCGCAGCAACATCTCGTTGTAGTCGATCTGGTCCTGCATGTGTTTTTAAGATCAGAACCGCTGCGCTGGTGAACCATCGTCGTCTGTGTTCCATCCGCGAGAAGAAAACATGAATTACACCACGAAGGTCGTCCAGGTGACCAACGTGTCTCCGAGCACAACATCCGAGCAGATGAAGACTCTGTTCGGGTTCCTCGGAACCATCGAAGAACTCAAGCTGTTCCCGCCAGAGTGAGTCCAACACTCGATTCTTATCTTATCTTTAGATTCGCATTCAATCGATCCTTTCATTGTTTGTAGAGACGCGCCGACATTATGGCGACCAATGCTAACTAGCATGTATGCTAACGTGGTCACCATTACTTTAACGACGCCTTTTCCCTCAAAAACATCCAGCAAATGTGTTTTTATGAGCGTTTAAGATGCTTAATGTTCGACTACGTGGTTAATCTCGGTAGATATCGTCGTTATTTGATGAATAAATGTGGAACTTTAACGCTACTAACCTCGTGTTAGCGCGAAATATTGATAAATTGGTAAATTCTCTGATACACTTTGTTTATGAAACACGTTCATTGTTCGAGTTTCTTATCTTTTCCGCTCAAATAACAGTTGCGTCTTCTGACCGGAAGTGACCGTCGCTCGTGTTGATGAGGCAGAAAGAAGCTTTTACTTTGAAAGTCTGAACTTTAGGATCAAACATGGACGTCAAGGAGTGTTTGGTTGTGACCAAGAGTAACTCAAGTATCTTTATCATATGATGATGACCTTCAGAAACATTAGTGTCAAGAAAAACCAACCATATTAAAGGTTATTTGTTTGAACCAAGACCTTCTTAAGCTGGCGTCCGTGACGGATGTCTTCATCTGGACCACGTTTGCTCCAGAATGTTCTCAATGTTCAACGTTTGTTCCTGCAGTGACTCGACGATGCCGGTGACGTCGCGCGTCTGCTTCGTCAAGTTCCACGAGCCGGAGTCCGTGGGCGTCTCTCAGCACTTGACCAACACGGTGTTCGTGGACCGAGCGCTGATCGTGGTTCCGTTCGCAGAAGGTTTGTGCATCTTTGGTGGTTCTTGGTATTGAAGTGTGTGTGGAGTGTGTTGAGCAGGTCGTAAGATCAGAGACTGGGTTCACGTGTCCTGTTCTCTTCTCGTATATCAACAGCTCAAATGCTCGTCATGCGCCGCCGCCGCAGCAGACGCAGAGTGACGCGTGTTTTCAGATGTCTTCCCCATTTTGGACTTCCTTCTGTTAAACTTGTCATTTGTGTGTGTGCGTGTGTGTGTGTGTGTGCGCGAGTGTGTGTGCGAGTTTGTAGCACAGAAGGCAAAGGTCGGCCCTTCGTTGACGGTCCTCACACTGACCTGCCGTCTCAAGCCCCTCCCTCTGTCGTGTTCTTTTACCGTGGTTACTATGACGACACCTCCTTTATCAACATGTGATCCTAGTGTTATTGGAGATGATTTGATCAGATGTGAAAGTGAAGAATATTCGATCCGACGAGACGATGGTTCTCAACACGGCTGGTTCTGTAAAGACCCGACGAGAAGAACGTGTTGCTGCAGTGTTTTCTTTTAACGCTGGTTTTCTTTTGTTGTGTTTTACAGTTTATTCCGGGCTCAGTCAGTCCTGTAAACCAGGCCCTGCTGAAATACCATCCACGTGTTTTGTGCGACGCAAATGTCTTTCTCTATGTTCATGTTGTCCGTGTCTCATCTCGAGTGTGAAGATGTTCTTGCGCTGATATTGATGCTATTGATGATCTATGACTTTAGCGTGTGGTTAATTATTGCCAGGTAAGATACCGTGTGTTCTTCATGTCTCTGTGTGTTTCTGGTAAGTAAACACTGACAATTGAGAGTTTTTTTTTTGCCAAATTCCTAAAATTCTCTCTGTTGTTTGTATCTCGATTTTTCTCTGTGCTTTTAGTAGCGAAGCCGCCAGCGTCTTGTTTCAATAAACCTCAGAATGAAAGTTGAGGTCTCATCCAATTGGAGAAGCATCTGCTAACGTTTGGTTCATGACTTTAAAAACACGCTCAGGTGATACTTTCTTGGCAGTGTTTGGACTAGTGTGATTATGTTCTTCAGCAGATTTGTTGATTTAGGGGATTGTTGACTTGTTGACGACGGATGTGGTTCTCCTCTCACGCTCCTCTTCCCTCCAGGATCCATCCCAGACGAAGCCAAGGCCTTGTCGCTCTTGGCGCCGGCAAACGCCGTTGCGGGAATTCTGCCCGGAGCCGGACTTCTGCCGACGCCGAACCCTCTGCCCAACGCCGGCGTAAGTTGTGTTTGTTCGCCGTGTTTTTGCTTGTGTTGACGCGACGCCGTCGTCCTCAGATGGGAGGAAACCCCTTCGCGGGTCTCAACATGGACGCCATGGCTGCGTTTGGATTTCCAGGAGCGAACATGAACGTACAGGTGAGTCGGAAATACCAGCGTCTGTGTTTGGACCGAACCAACCGGAGGAAGGTTTGACACGAGAGGATGAAAGATCAACTTCAGTCGTTATCATGTTATTATCGTGTTATGTTATTATCATGTTGTTATCGTATTAATATCGTATTAATGTCATGTTAATATCATGTTAATATCATGTTATTATCGTATTAATATCATGTTATTATCGTATTAATATCGTATTAATATCGTATTAATATCATGTTATTATCGTATTAATATCGTATTAATATTGTATTAATATCATGTTAATATCATGTTATTATCATGTTATTATCATGTTATTATCGTATTAATATCGTATTAATATCATGTTATTATCATGTTATTATCATGTTATTAACTATTAATCGTTAATATCATGTTAATATCATGTTATTATCATGTTATTATCGTATTAATATCGTATTAATATCATGTTAATATCATGTTATTATCATGTTATTATCGTATTAATATCGTATTAATATCATGTTATTATCATGTTATTATCATGTTATTATCGTGTTATTATCATGTTATTATCACGTTATTATCACGTTATTATCGTGTTATTATCATGTTATTATCACGTTATTATCGTGTTATCATGTTATGTTATTATCGTATTAATATCATGTTATTATCATGTTATTATCGTATTAATATCGTATTAATATCATGTTATTATCATGTTATTATCGTATTAATATCTTATCAAGTCATTACAACACGTTTTCTTGCAGACGGCAGATCTGTTGAAGTTCATGACGGATCCAAAGTAAGTTCTCGACTTGATCTCGACGGTCCTTCAGACCCGTGACGACGTTTGTGTCTTCAGGATGAATCCTCTCGCTGCTGGTCTGAACCTGAACGTGGGCCTCAAGCCTGACGCGTCCAACAAGGAGATCGAGGAGGCCATGAAGAGGGTCCGCGAGGCCCAGTCGCTCATTTCTGCCACCATCGACTCAGGAGGTCCGACACCAGCACGACTTCCACGCGACACCTTCTAACTTCTCTCTCTTGCAGGCAAAGAGAGTCGCAGCAAACGCTCTCGCTCCAGGTCTCGCCGCAGGAGGTCAAGGTCACACTCGCGCCACAGGTGCGTTCACGTCTTTATCAGCAACACCTGGATTCATCCGTCGCTCACCGTCACTGGATCACAAGAGTTGACCTTGAAGTCCATCTTCTCGTCAGAATGACACGAAGTCAAGTAGTTTGTGTGAAGTTTATCCAACAGAGTAAAAGTATTGTTACCTCAACATAATATACATTCATGTCTAAAGTGATACACCTGTAGATGATCCACTGCTGACATCTTCCCTCAAAGGTCATGTGACTGGTTAGTGTCACCAGGTCTCAGGTGTGTAGGGAGCAGGTGTGTTCAGTTGTGTAGTGCAGCCTCACACTCTTCACACTGGTCACTGAAGGGTCCAACAAAGATCTCTCTGAGGATCTTAGAAGATCTGTTGCTACATGAAGATGTTCAAGACTCGACACCTGAACTGAGCTTCTGGTCATCAAAGATCCGATCAGAACATCCTCGCAGGGTCGTGAGTGTAGTGTTCCTGTGCTGTCGGCATTGATGCACAGACTGAAGGGGTCAGGGGTCAGGCATGACTGTCACCCCAGAAGGAAGAGGTCAGGGGTCAGACAAGACTGTCACCCCAGAAGGAAGGGGTCAGGGGTCAGGCGTGACTGTCACCCCAGAAGGAAGAGGTCAGGGGTCAGAAAAGACTGTCACCCCAGAAGGAAGAGGTCAGGGGTCAGAAAAGACTGTCACCCCAGAAGGAAGAGGTCAGGGGTCAGGCGTGACTGTCACCCCAGAAGGAAGAGGTCAGGGGTCAGGCATGACTGTCACCCCAGAAGGAAGAGGTCAGGGGTCAGGCATGACTGTCACCCCAGAAGGAAGAGGTCAGGGGTCAGGCAAGACTGTCACCCCAGAAGGAAGAGGTCAGGGGTCAGGCATGACTGTCACCCCAGAAGGAAGAGGTCAGGGGTCAGGCGTGACTGTCACCCCAGAAGGAAGAGGTCAGGGGTCAGGCGTGACTGTCACCCCAGAAGGAAGAGGTCAGGGGTCAGGCATGACTGTCACCCCAGAAGGAAGAGGTCAGGGGTCAGGCGTGACTGTCACCCCAGAAGGAAGAGGTCAGGGGTCAGGTGTGACTGTCACCCCAGAAGGAAGAGGTCAGGGGTCAGGCATGACTGTCAAGACAGTTTGCTGAAAACGTGTCCACCAAAGACATGGATTACTGGACCCATGTGATGAGACCTGGATGTTGTTTGGTTCTGGTCAAGCATGTGAACCAGGTGAGGAGCACGAGTGTCACGTCTACAGTCGTAGTGGTTGAATGTCATGGTCTGGAAACATCTCCGACCTGTGAAATACTGAAGCATGATCATCTCCCTCCAAACACTGGCTCCTTCCAGCACCATCATGAAGACGACCTTTAAGAGACTGAAGGTCAAACGTGTCTCCAGATCTAAACCAAAGAAATCTTCATCCTCACAGTCATTGTGGAAAACCTTCCAGGCAACCTGAAATCCTAACAAGAGTTAAAATAATGGTGTCCACAGAAAATATTGACACTTGAGGAACTTTCACTAAGAATCACTTTAGACATGAATGTATATTATGTTGAGGTAACAATACTTTTACTCTGTTGGATAAACGTCACACAAACTACTTGACTTTGTGTCAAAGCGTCAGTGTTGACCTGTGAGAGACACACACACACACACACACACTTGTTAGTCAAGTTGTGAGAAGAGATCTACCAACCTGACCTAAGAGATCTACCAACCTGACCTAAGAGATCTACCGACCTAAGAGATCTACCTGACCTAAGAGATCTACCTACCTGACCTAAGAGATCTACCGACCTAAGAGATCTACCTGACCTAAGAGATCTACCTACCTGACCTAAGAGATCTACCTACCTGACCTAAGAGATCTACCAACCTGACCTAAGAGATCTACCAACCTGACCTAAGAGATCTACCGACCTAAGAGATCTACCTACCTGACCTAAGAGATCCTCCTACCTGACCTAAGAGATCTACCTACCTGACCTAAGAGATCTACCAACCTGACCTAAGAGATCTACCGACCTAAGAGATCTACCTACCTGACCTAAGAGATCTACCTACCTGACCTAAGAGATCTACCTACCTGACCTAAGAGATCTACCTACCTGACCTAAGAGATCTACCAACCTGACCTAAGAGATCTACCTGACCTAAGAGATCTACCTGACCTAAGAGATCTACCTGACCTAAGAGATCTACCTACCTGACCTAAGAGATCTACCTACCTGACCTAAGAGATCTACCTACCTGACCTAAGAGATCTACCAACCTGACCTAAGAGATCTACCTGACCTAAGAGATCTACCTGACCTAAGAGATCTACCTGACCTAAGAGATCTACCTACCTGACCTAAGAGATCTACCAACCTAAGAGATCTACCAACCTAAGAGATCTACCTGACCTAAGAGATCTACCAACCTAAGAGATCTACCAACCTAAGAGATCTACCTGACCTAAGAGATCTACCAACCTAAGAGATCTACCTGACCTAAGAGATCTACCTGACCTAAGAGATCTACCTACCTGACCTAAGAGATCTACCTACCTGACCTAAGAGATCTACCAACCTAAGAGATCTACCAACCTAAGAGATCTACCTGACCTAAGAGATCTACCAACCTAAGAGATCTACCTGACCTAAGAGATCTACCAACCTAAGAGATCTACCTGACCTAAGAGATCGTCACATAAACGAGCAAAAGGTTAAAATCAAAGGCACTGAATGTTCCGAGAGATACTCTTGGAAACAAAGGTCACGAGGTGAAAGTGAACTTCACGACCTGGACGAGGAAGAAAGAAGTTCTCAGCGTCTGCAGGAATCCTGGACTGACTGTGAAAGATCTGCAGCAAGACTTGGTGGCGGCGCTGAGGTCTCAGTGTCCACAGTGATGCTGAAGGACTCATGAACTCAAGACGTTCACCACGACTGACTCAAAGACACAAGAAAAGTCGGCTACAATTTGCTCAACACTATGTTGAGAAGAAGAGGTTTAAAGATGGTTCTGTGGAGCTGAACTGAACTTGACGAGATTATGGATCAGAGCGAGTCTGGAGAAGAACGAAGCTTGTGCGAGAAGAACCTGCAGTGAAGCCTGGTGGTGACCCAGTGATGATCTGACACTGTAGAGATTCAATCATCCATCCTGGGAGAAGATGAAGCTTGGACGTCATTGGACCTTCTAACAGGACAAAGATCCCAAGCAAACCTCAAAGTCCACCAAGGCTTGAGAAGAAGTCCTGGAAGATCTTGGAGCATCACTGGAAATCTGTGGGATTAGAAAAAGTATCGGCAGCATCAAACCCAAGAACATTAGTGAACTGGAAGAAGAACACGAGGAACGAAGATTCCCAGGAACTCTGCCAGAAGCTGTTGTCTGTGCAGCAGGTGCAGCAACAGGTGCGCCGAGTGTGGATGAGGGGTGAATTTTTTGGAAGTTTTTTTTTTTTTTTTTTTTTTTTTTGGGTTTTTTTTTTTTTATAAGATCCATGTTCGTGGAGATGATCCACTGATGTTTGGTCACGACTGAGCAAATCTACCTTTTGAAAAATACACACCAAACAAATATATAAATCAAAACACTAGTTCATCATGTTTCACCGCATCAACTCTTCTAAGTGGACCACGAGGCTCTGATCATAGAAGCTTCTTCTTCTTCTTCTTCTTCTTGTTCCAGGAGCAGCAACAGCAGGTCTCGCCGTCGTTCCTCCTCCAGGAGCAGAAGACGTTCCAAGAGTCCTCGCAGGAGACGCGAACCCTCCAGAGAGCGAGGCCGTCACTCCAGGAGCAGGTCAGAGGTCGATAGAGAAGGTTGTTGGTTGAAAACCCTCGTCTGAAGGTCACTGTGCAGGGACAGGAAGAAGGAAGAAGCCGCTCGCAGGAAGTCCAAGACGCCGCCCAAGAGCTACAGCACGACTCGCAGGTCCAGCAGCGCCAGTCGGTCAGTGCCGAACTCTGACCTGTGCTCGACCCCGTGTTGACCTTGACCTCTTCACAGCAGGCGCAGGAAAAGTCGCAGCGTCAGCAGATCTCCTAAGAAGTCGCCGAAGAGGAAAAGTTCTCGCTCGCCGTCTCCACGAAGGTACGACCAGAAGAGTCTTCCTGACGCCAGTCGACGTCACACGTTTGTTTGTTTGCAGACACAAGAAGGAGAAGAAGAGAGAGAAGGAGCGAGAGAGACGCAGTGAGAAGGAAAGAGGACGAGAAGAGAGAGAACGATCCAACAGCAAGAAGAAGAAAAGTAAAGACAAGGAGCGAGAACGAGAGAAGAAGAACGAAGGAGACAAAGATTCAAAGGTTCATCACAGCTTTACAAATGTGTGTGTGTAGATGTGTGTGTGTGTGTTAACTTGTGTTGACCTGTGTGTGTGTTAACTTGTGTGTGTTGACCTGTGTGTGCTAACATGTGTGTGTGTGCTAACATGCGTATGTGTGTTGACCTGTGTGTGTGTTAACTTGTGTGTGTTGACCTGTGTGTGCTAACATGTGTGTGTGTGCTAACATGCGTATGTGTGTTGACCTGTGTGTGTGTTAACTTGTGTGTGTTGACCTGTGTGTGCTAACATGTGTGTGTGTGCTAACATGCGTGTGTGTGTTGACCTGTGTGTGTGTTAACTTGTGTTGACCTGTGTGTGCTAACATGTGTGTGTGTGCTAACATGCGTATGTGTGTTGACCTGTGTGTGCTAACATGTGTGTGTTTGCTAACATGCGTATGTGTGTTGACCTGTGTGTGTGTTAACTTGTGTGTGTTGACCTGTGTGTGCTAACATGCGTATGTGTGTTGACCTGTGTGTGCTAACATGTGTGTGTTGACCTGTGTGTGTGTTAACTTGTGTTGACCTGTGTGTGCTAACATGTGTGTGTTGACCTGTGTGTTGACCTGTGTGTTGACCTGTGTGTGTTGACCTGTGTGTGTTGACCTGTGTGTGTTGACCTGTGTGTGTTGACCTGTGTGTGTTGACCTGTGTGTGTTGACCTGTGTGTGCTAACATGTGTGTGTTGATGTGTGTGTGCTAACATGTGTGTGTTGACCTGTGTGTTGACCTGTGTGTGCTAACATGTGTGTGTTGACCTTTGTGTGCTAACATGTGTGTGTTGACCTGTGTGCTAACATGTGTGTGTTGACCTGTGTGTGTTGACCTGTGTGTGCTAACATGTGTGTGTTGACCTGTGTGTGCTAACATGCGTGTGTTGACCTGTGTGTGTTGACGTGTGTGCTAACGTGTGCTAACATGTGTGTGTTGACCTCTGTGTTGACGTGTGTGTGCTAACATGTGTGTGTTGACCTGTGTGTGCTGACATGTGTGTGTTGACCTGTGTGTGCTAACATGCTAGCGTGTGCTAACATGCTTCCGTGTGCTCAGATCACGCGGGACTACGACGAGGAGGAGCTCGGCTACAACAGCGAGCACGAGCGTAAATATTGCGACGAGTCTTTCTCTCCGGAAGGAAACGGCAAAGTTCGCTCGAAGCATCAGGTCAAGGTGAACGGAGACGAGAACCATCAGGACGACGACATGGACGTCAGCGAGTGACGCCTGTCAATCATCACGTCGACGTCTGCGCTCGTCGGTTCTTCATGTTTTTAAGTCTTTTTCTCAAGGTCGACTTTAGTTCTCGCTTGTTTTACTCGTCGCTCGGGCTGTTGTTTCTGTTCTAAATTAAATCCTTGTTTCAAAGTGTTTTAGCTTCGCTTTCTTTTATACAATAAAACCATTTGGAAAATCACCTGATGTTGTCCTTGTTTGACCTTCATGGAGATGAGTTTCTAGAGGTCAAGGGTCAAAGTGACTCTTCAGGCTCCTCGAGTCTCAAGAGAAACGATGTTTAAAAATGGCTTTAAAATGTCTTGACTGTGAACAAATGTTCTTCTTCATATTGGTGCTCCGCCCTCTAACCGCTTCGCTATTGGTTTACCCTGATGAGTCGAGCTGAGTCGTCCCTCGATCCTGAACGGACCGCGACGAGGAGGACGACTGGCTCGCTGCATGAAGTCGGCCATGAGGTATGCGAGAGCGATCAGGTAAGTATCTCTTGCAGGTCTCATGGCCCTCCTGCAGCACTCGACGGGTTCACCTGAGAAAGGTGTTAGTAGTGCGCATGTGTTTCCGCCTGTGAGTGTGACGTATTCACAGGCGTCATTAGAAACTTTCGCCGCTAATGCTAAGCTAACATGCTCCGCCGTTCATAGACGGCGAGAGTTTCCTCTCAGAACACAGTTCGAAGGAGGTGTTAAACCCCTTCGTCCGGGTCATGCCGAGACTGTAATAACGGAGTCTGTCCACACGAATGAAGGGCAGACTCGACCAGGTGTGTTTTGTTTCCAGACGAGCAGATGTCCACGAGACCGGCTTAATCAGCTGTGTTTACTTCACTACCGTGTTGACATGCGCTGGTCTGACGGGGTTTGACAGCTGATGAGGTAAGTGAAAATAGACCGGACATGTCTATGTTGAGCGGAGGTTGTTCCTTCCCTCACAGCGTTGTCAAAAAATCCCGGCGCCATGGATGGTGTCACGTTTGGCGGCAGAGAAACGCCATGGAACAGACGCACCATGGAACCTTTACGCACGGGGTTTTCCCGCAGTTCCGAGACCAGACGAGGGCGAGGAACTGTCGCCCTTGCTGGAGGGAGATGCGACTCTTGTGATGCCCTTTCGTCAACGGCCTACCCTATGACAATGGCGGGGCCGGACCGGAGGAGAACCCAAAGTTCGTCAGGGCTGCGGTTCTGACGGAACATTATTCGGCTTGGAGTCGCCTGGTTTTACTTCATTCCAGATTGCAGAGGGAAGTAATCAGGTGGGGTTATGCGCTCCAGTTGACCGTCAACCCCGCATTTGTCTCTGGAAACGAGTGGCGGAACAGGGAGTGGGTCAGCTATTTGAACAGGTTTATAGCCACCTGCCCGTTTCGTATGTTGACGGTAAAACGACTGCTGACAGATGTAAGTCCAGGAGATTGGATGACATCTATCGACCTGACCGATGCGTACTTTCACGTTCTGATAGTCGAGAGACATCAGAAGTACTTGCGTCTCGCCCTCGAGGATCGAGTGTTTGAATACACTTGACTCCCGTTCGGCTACTCTCTGGCACCCAGGACCTTCACCAAGTGTGTGGAGGCAGCACTGGAACCCATGAGAGCAAATGGGGTGAGGATCTGACCTATTTGGCGACTCGTTGATCCTTGCTAGGTCAGAGGCCTACCTGGGGTTCATGGTGAACCTCAGCAAGAGCGCTCTGACTCCACTCCAGCAGTTAGTTTACCTGGGGGTACTGCTGAACAGGGGAGGAAGGATATGCGTGCCTCCCGGACACGAGTATCCAGCCCATTCTCAGACTGAAAACACAGTTGCTGGAAGCTCGCCGTCATGAAGAAAGAAGGACGGCAGCAGGTGCTGTTATGTCCCTCCTGGGGCTAGTGGCAGCAGCTCACAGCCGCTGGGCTCGCTGCATATGAGGGAGCTCCAGAGATGGTTTGGTCGTCCCAAGCTAGACCCTAAGGGGGACGGAGGTCGAAAAGTGAGCCTTCCCGCTTTGGTTTTGCAGGACATCAAGTTTTTTGGAACTCTCTAACAAACCTCAGAAGGAGAGTTCCATTAGGTTGCGTCCTTCTTTACACTCAGGTTGGGGAGGCACCTCGGGTCAGACCTATGCCTGCAGTGTCTGGTACAGACTGGTGTACTTCAACTGGCTAGTGTTGAAAGCAATTCACAACGTCCTGCTTCACCTCTCTCTCCCCAACTGTCACAGTCCAACGTCCTAGTGCTATCAGACAGCTACACCGGTTACATGAATCGCCAGGGTGGAGTCAGATCCCTAGCTCTTCTGAGTGTGGCAAAGAAGATTTGGCTGTGGGCAGACCGTCACCTGCTCTCTCTCAGAGCTCAGCATGTGCCGGGTGCGCTGAATGTAGTAGCAGAAAGATTGTCAAGGGGGGCTGTCCAGGAAATGTAGTAGCAGACAGACTGTCAAGGAGGGCTGTCCAGGACGAATGGGGTCTGTCCGAGTCGTGGCTGCCAAGATGTGGTCTTGGTTCGGTCACACGGTGGCGGACCTCAACGCCAAAAAGGAGAACTTCAAATAGACATTTGATTCTCCCTCAGGGCCTCTGATTGCCCCCCACTAGGCGTGGACGCTTTGGCCCACTTAAGTTGGCTGTCCGGCTACGGTTTGCCCTCCCTCCTCCGCTGCGACTCCTCCCCTTGTTTCGGGGAGCAAAGAGGGGGGGGGGGGTGTGAGGTTAATAGTGGTGGCGCCGTACTCCCTGGGCAGGGGGGACTCTGACGGCACCCCTGGTGCTGGGTCTGCCTCTCAAAGTGTGGCTCTTGCATGGGACAAGCTGAGCGGGACTCTGGACGTCTACACGTAGGCTTATGCCTCCAAATGAGGGATGTTCTCTCACTGGTGTGCAGACAGGTCCCTGGACCACAGCTCCTGATTGGTCTCTGCTGTTCTGTTTTTTCCTGCAGCATTACTGGATAACAGACGGACTGTGGCGACACTGAGTGTTCGCATCAGCCATAGCAACAAGGCACGTCGGGTGCTTTGGCGCATACCTACCCTCTGGTGGTGCATTTCTTGCTGGGGCCCACAGGCTTCGACCTCCGGTGAGGCCTTCCAGCCCTCGGCGGGATCTCCAGGTCTCCTGGTGCTGGATTCTCTCGCAGACCTGACATTTGAGCCTCTTGACCAAGTCCCACTGGACATTTTGTTTGAGGTCTCGCTCCTTCTGGTACAGACATCCACGATGAGAGCGAGCGAGCCTCGTGCTCTCTCCATTAGTCCGGTTGACAACACAGTAGCTGTAAGCTTGACGTCATGTGACGTCAGCAGGCACTGTGTGTCCCCCTGGGGCTCATGGCAGCAGCTCACAGGCGGCTGGGCTTGCTGCAAATGAGTGACACTTTTGTCTTTAAGGTTTCACTCCTTCTGGACCTGACATCCACGAAGAGAACAAGTGAGCTTGTGCTCTCCCCATTAGCCCTGAGTGTCTTCCTTGAGTAGAGTAGTTATCAGTGTCATTGCGTCCGATCCCAGCGTCCCGTTGTCCAAAGGTTCAGGTCCTTCCGGGCAACAACTCTCACGCTGCGGGCCTTCCAACCGCCGCCCCACTTGGACCCATGTCAAGAGTGTCTTCACCTGTTGTCCTGTACGGGTTTTGTTTTGCGGCGCCTGGCCTCAAGCGGCCGCTCTGATCTCCTATTCTTTGCCACGGTAGATGTTGGCCTGGTGAGCCGGTCTTCCCTCAGAGGTCTCTCATTTCAATGGCTCTTTCGTGGGGTGTTGTCTTGGGAGCCTCTTGGGCGTCCACCTCAGCCTTTGCTAGAGCCTTTCTCCTCGACATGGCGGCAGGATCAGTACCTCATACTGTTTTTGAGCGATTCCATTCCCCCGAGGCCTGTGGCCCCAATGGATTTGGATCCTGGGCCGGCGGGGCCCTAGTGATGCTGCTGCCAGGAGCGGCGTCTAGCTGGGGGTACATTGATCCCGTCGGGCTTAGCCTTGGGTTTAAATCAAAAGCGAAGCGGTTAGAGGGCGGAGCACCAATATGAAGTAGAACCCCTGAGTTATCTTCATAATCTCAGGTTCAATGAATTGGTGCGAAGCCCTCTCTTGCCCAGCAGCCGCCTTTCTAGCTGAGTTTTCAGTTGGAGGAAGTGCGGCGGGTGTTTCCCGCCTCTATAGGACGTGGACTGAACCAGCTGGGTGGCGAGTTCATTAAGCTTTCTCAGAGACCTCGAGGATAAACCAATAGCGAAGCGGTTAGAGGGCGGGGCACCAATTCGTAGAACCTGAGATTATAAAGATAACTCTGGGGTTTTAATTTATTTACTTAAAAAAAACTCACAAAACAAACAGGATATGTTTAAAGGTGAGGAATTTGTTAAAAACATGTTAAGTTGGTCTAATTAAATAAAGATTTAACTGAAGCTTGAAGATCTTAAACGTTCGACAAAGACTCGACTCTCAGGTGATGCTGGTGCTTTATTAAAGGGAAGTGACGTCGTCATGGTTACGGTTCAACGATCAGTAAAAACACTTCACAGCTTCTCGTCCACAGGTTTGAAGACGGACACGTGTCGACGCGTGTGACTGACGGTGCTGCATGCTCGACACACGCGTGTTCAACACACATACATGAACCTGAGCCGCGGAGCAAGGCTTGAGGTCTGTAGTTCAAAACCTTCCCCTGGAAACATTCGTTGTATTGCTACACACTTTAAATATCAACATGAAGTATTTACATCTTATACTCAGGGTTACCTGCTCAGGTGAGACAAACACAATAAAACTTCCCTTTAAACAAACAAACGTATTTGCACGAAGAGAGTAAAACATGGAACCACAGGTCAGAGGTCAGGTCAGAGGTCAGGGAAGCGGCTCGGGTCCTCCTTGTACTCGTCCGGGATGGAGAAGATGGATTGTGGGAAGTCATCGTAGCGGAACTCCTGGAAGGTGACGGTGGCGGCGATGGTTGGGAAGACGGGGATGTCTGTGGAGGAAGTTCAACTTGATTGACAGGAAGTTCAACTTGATTGACAGGAAGTTCACGACATGACTTGATTGACAGGAAGTTAACGTCACAACTTGTCTGACAGGAAGTTCACGTCAAGACTTGATCGACAGGAAGTTCACGTCGCGACTTGATCGACAGGAAGTTCACGTCACGACTCGATCGACAGGAAGTTCACGTCACGTCAACTTGATCGACAGGAAGTTCACGTCACGTCAAGTTGATCGACAGTACGTTCACGTCACGACTCGATCGACAGGAAGTTCACGTCACGTCAACTTGATCGACAGGAAGTTCACGTCACGTCAACTTGATCGACAGGAAGTTCACGTCACGTCAACTTGATCGACAGTACGTTCACGTCACGACTCGATCGACAGGAAGTTCACGTCACGTCAACTTGATCGACAGGAAGTTCACGTCACGTCAACTCGATCGACAGGAAGTTCACGTCACGTCAACTCGATCGACAGGAAGTTCACGTCACGTCAACTTGATCGACAGGAAGTTCACGTCACGACTCGATCGACAGGAAGTTCACGTCACGTCAACTTGATCGTCAGGAAGTTCACGTCGCGACTTGATCGACAGGAAGTTCACGTCACGTCGCGACTTGATTGACAGGAAGTTCACGTCGCGACTTGATCGACAGGAAGTTCACGTCACGACTTGATCGACAGGAAGTTCACGTCACGACTTGTCTGACAGGAAGTTCACGTCGCGACTTGATCGACAGGAAGTTCACGTCGCGACTTGATCGACAGGAAGTTCACGTCGCGACTTGATCGACAGGAAGTTCACGTCGCGACTTGATCGACAGGAAGTTCACGTCGCGACTTGATCGACAGGAAGTTCACGTCGCGACTTGATCGACAGGAAGTTCACGTCGCGACTTGATCGACAGGAAGTTCACGTCGCGACTTGATCGACAGGAAGTTACTCACGTCGCGACTTGATCGACAGGAAGTTCACGTCGCGACTTGATCGACAGGAAGTTCACGTCGCGACTTGATCGACAGGAAGTTCACGTCACGTCGCGACTTGATCGACAGGAAGTTTTCACGTCGCGACTTGATCGACAGGAAGTTCACGTTCACGTCGACACGTTCACGTCCCGTCGCGACTTGATCGACAGGAAGTTCACGTCACGTCGCAACTTGATCGACAGGAAGTTCACGTCGCGACTTGATCGACAGGAAGTTCACGTCGCGACTTGATCGACAGGACGTTCACGTCGCGACTTGATCGACAGGAAGTTCACGTCACGCGACTTGATCGACAGGAAGTTCACGTCACGTCGCGACTTGATCGACAGGAAGTCTCACGTCGCGACTTGATCGACAGGAAGTTCACGTCACGTCGCGACTTGATCGACAGGAAGTTCACGTCACGTCGCGACTTGATCGACAGGAAGTTCACGTCACGTCGCGACTTGATCGACAGGAAGTTCACGTCGCGACTTGATCGACAGGAAGTTCACGTCCGCAGCGCGACTTGATCGACAGGAAGTTCACGTCACGCCACTTGATCGACAGGAAGTTCACGTCGCGACTTGATCGACAGGAAGTTCAGCGTCACGCCCGACTTGATCGACAGGACGTTCACGTCACGTCGCGACTTGATCGACAGGAAGTTCACGTCGCGACTTGATCGACAGGAAGTTCACGTCACGTCACGACTTGATCGACAGGACGTTCACGTCACGACTTGATCGACAGGAAGTTCACGTCACGCGCGACTTGATCGACAGGAAGTTCACGTCACCGCGACTTGATCGACAGGAAGTTCACGTCGCGACTTGATCGACAGGAAGTTCACGTCACGCCGCGACTTGATCGACAGGAAGTTCACGTCACGTCGCGACTTGATCGACAGGAAGTTCACGTCGCGACTTGATCGACAGGAAGTTCACGTCACGACTTGATCGACAGGAAGTTCACGTCGCGACTTGATCGACAGGAAGTTCACGTCGCGACTTGATCGACAGGAAGTTCACGTCACGACTTGATCGACAGGAAGTTCACGTCGCGACTTGATCGACAGGAAGTTCACGTCACGTCGCGACTTGATCGACAGGAAGTTCACGTCGCGACTTGATCGACAGGAAGTTCACGTCACGACTTGATCGACAGGAAGTTCACGTCGCGACTTGATCGACAGGAAGTTCACGTCACGACTTGATCGACAGGAAGTTCACGTCGCGACTTGATCGACAGGAAGTTCACGCCGGACTTGTCGACAGGAAGTTCACGTCGCGACTTGATCGACAGGAAGTTCACGTCACGACTTGATCGACAGGAAGTCCACGTCACGACTTGTCTGACAGGAAGTTCACGTCCGACTTGACCAGAAGTCCACGTCGCGACTTGATCGACAGGACGTTCACGTCACGTCGCGACTTGATCGACAGGAAGTTCACGTCGCGACTTGATCGACAGGAAGTTCACGTCGCGACTTGATCGACAGGAAGTTCACGTCACGTCGCGACTTGATCGACAGGAAGTTCACGTCACGTCGCGACTTGATCGACAGGAAGTTCACGTCGCGACTTGATCGACAGGAAGTTCACGTCACGACTTGATCGACAGGAAGTTCACGTCGCGACTTGATCGACAGGAAGTTCACGTCACGTCGCGACTTGATCGACAGGAAGTTCACGTCACGTCGCGACTTGATCGACAGGAAGTTCACGTCACGTCGCGACTTGATCGACAGGAAGTTCACGTCACGTCGCGACTTGATCGACAGGAAGTTCACGTCACGTCGCGACTTGATCGACAGGAAGTTCACGTCGCGACTTGATCGACAGGACGTTCACGTCACGTCGCGACTTGATCGACAGGAAGTTCACGTCACGTCACGACTTGATCGACAGGAAGTCCACGTCGCGACTTGATCGACAGGAAGTTCACGTCACGTCGCGACTTGATCGACAGGAAGTTCACGTCACGTCGCGACTTGATCGACAGGAAGTTCACGTCACGTCGCGACTTGATCGACAGGAAGTTCACGTCACGCGACTTGATCGACAGGAAGTCCACGTCACGTCGCGACTTGATCGACAGGAAGTCCACGTCACAACTTGATCGACAGGAAGTTCACGTCGCGACTTGATCGACAGGAAGTTCACGTCACGTCGCGACTTGATCGACAGGAAGTTCACGTCGCGACTTGATCGACAGGAAGTTCACGTCACGTCGCGACTTGATCGACAGGAAGTTCACGTCACGTCGCGACTTGATCGACAGGAAGTTCACGTCACGTCGCGACTTGATCGACAGGAAGTTCACGTCACGTCGCGACTTGATCGACAGGAAGTTTCACGTCGCACGTCACACTTGATCGACAGGAAGTTCACGTCGCGACTTGATCGACAGGAAGTTCACGTCACGTCGCGACTTGATCGACAGGAAGTTCACGTCACGTCGCGACTTGATCGACAGGAAGTTCACGTCACGTCGCGACTTGATCGACAGGAAGTTCACGTCACGTCGCGACTTGATCGACAGGAAGTCCACGTCACAACTTGATCGACAGGAAGTTCACGTCACGTCGCGACTTGATCGACAGGAAGTTCACGTCGCGACTTGATCGACAGGAAGTTCACGTCACGTCGCGACTTGATCGACAGGAAGTTCACGTCACGTCGCGACTTGATCGACAGGAAGTTCACGTCGCGACTTGATCGACAGGAAGTTCACGTCACGTCGCGACTTGATCGACAGGAAGTTCACGTCACGTCGCGACTTGATCGACAGGAAGTTCACGTCACGTCGCGACTTGATCGACAGGAAGTTCACGTCACGTCGACTTGATCGACAGGAAGTTCACGTCACGTCGCGACTTGATCGACAGGAAGTTCACGTACGCGACTTGATCGACAGGAAGTTCACGTCACGTCGCGACTTGATCGACAGGAAGTTCACGTCACGTCGCGACTTGATCGACAGGAAGTTCACGTCACGTCGCACTTGATCGACAGGAAGTCCACGCACAACTTTGATCGACAGGAAGTTCACGTCGCGACTTGATCGACAGGAAGTTACGTCACGTCGCGACTTGATCGACAGGAAGTTCACGCCCCGACTTGATTCGACAGGAAGTTCACGTCACGACTTGATCGACAGGAAGTTCACGTCACGTCGCGACTTGATCGACAGGAAGTTCACGCCGACGCGACTTGATCGACAGGAAGTTCACGTCGCGACTTGATCGACAGGAAGTTCACGTCGCGACTTGATCGACAGGAAGTTCACGTCACGTCGCGACTTGATCGACAGGAAGTTCACGTCACGTCGCGACTTGATCGACAGGAAGTTCACGTCACGTCGCGACTTGATCGACAGGAAGTCCACGTCACAACTTGATCGACAGGAAGTTCACGTCGCGACTTGATCGACAGGAAGTTCACGCTCGACAGGAAGTTCACGTCACGTCGCGACTTGATCGACAGGAAGTTCACGTCGCGACTTGATCGACAGGAAGTTCACGTCGCGCTTGATCGACAGGAAGTTCACGTCACGTCACGACTTGATCGACAGGAAGTTCACGTCGCGACTTGATCGACAGGAAGTTCACGTCACGTCGCGACTTGATCGACAGGACGTTCACGTCACGACTTGATCGACAGGACGTTCACGTCACGACTTGATCGACAGGAAGTTCACGTCACGTCGCGACTTGATCGACAGGAAGTTCACGTCACGTCGCGACTTGATCGACAGGAAGTTCACGTCACGTCGCGACTTGATCGACAGGAAGTTCACGTCACGTCGCGACTTGATCGACAGGAAGTTCACGTCACGTCCTTGATCGACAGGAAGTTCACGTCACGTCGCGACTTGATCGACAGGACGTTCACGTCACGTCGCGACTTGATCGACAGGACGTTCACGTCACGACTTGATCAACAGGAAGTTCACGTCACAACTTGATTGACAGGAAGTTCATAAACAGGAAGTGGTCGTTGCTCACCAAGTTTGACAGGAAATCCCGGCGGAAGCTTCATCTGGACAAACTCGCGCAGCTTGTTGAAGTGTTTGAAGGGAGCGACGACCTCCAGCACGTTCAGTAACCTGGGGTCACATGACGGGCTTTAGTGACTTTAGTGACTTTAGTGACCTCTAGTGGTGAAGCAGCAACAACAACACATTTGATGATCAAGTTTGTAGCAGAAGAGACGTTTATGATGCTTATGATGTTCGTGATGTTTGTTTGATGTTCATGATGTTCGTGATGTTTGTTTGTGGTGTTTGTTTGGTGATGTTCTTGATGTTTCTTTGTGATGTTCCTGATGTTTGTTCATGATGTTCTTGATGTTTCTTTGTGATGTTCATGATTTTCTTGATGTTTGTTTGTGATGTTCATGATGTTTGTTCATGATGTTTGTTCATGATGTTCTTGATGTTTGTTTGTGATGTTCCTGATGTTTGTTCATGATGTTCTTGATGTTTGTTTGTGATGTTCCTGATGTTTGTTCATGATGTTCTTGATGTTTGTTTGTGATGTTCATGATGTTCTTGATGTTTCTTTGTGATGTTCATGATGTTCTTGATGTTTGTTTGTGATGTTCATGATGAAGTTTAATTTGTTTCTCATCATTTCACTCGTTCCACAGTAAAGGTTGTTGGTTCAATTCTCCTCCTGCCTCCTCAGATCAGAACGTGTTCTTACGACTCGACGCCGAGAGGGAAGTCTTGGCTCATGGCGACCGTGGCCTTGAAGTTCTTCTTGCTCTCCTTGCACAGCAGGTCTCGGCCCAGGTGAGGAGGCCTGCAGGTGAGACACATCGGTGCACAGCAGGTGAGACATGTCGGTGCCGCAGGTGAGACACGTCGGTGCCGCAGGTGAGACACGTCGGTGCACAGCAGGTGAGACACGTCGGTGCCGCAGGTGAGACACGTCCGTGCCGCAGGCGAGACACGTCGGTGCCGCAGGTGAGACACGTCGGTGCCGCAGGCGAGACACGTCTGTGCCGCAGGCGAGACACGTCGGTGCCGCAGGTGAGACACGTCTGTGCCGCAGGCGAGACACGTCGGTGCCGCAGGCGAGACACGTCGGTGCCGCAGGCGAGACACGTCGGTGCCGCAGGCGAGACACGTCGGTGCCGCACGTGAGACACGTCTGTGCCGCACGTGAGACACGTCTGTGCCGCACGTGAGACACGTCGGTGCCGCAGGCGAGACACGTCGGTGCCGCACGTGAGACACGTCGGTGCCGCAGGTGAGACACGTCGGTGCCGCAGGCGAGACACGTCGGTGCCGCAGGCGAGACACGTCGGTGCCGCAGGCGAGACACGTCGGTGCCGCAGGCGAGACACGTCGGTGCCGCAGGCGAGACACGTCGGTGCCGCAGGCGAGACACGTCGGTGCCGCAGTGAGGTGAGACACGTCGGTGCCGCAGGTGAGACACGTCGGTGCCGCAGGTGAGACACGTCTGTGCCGCAGGTGAGACACGTCGGTGCCGCAGGCGAGACACGTCGGTGCCGCAGGCGAGACACGTCGGTGCCGCAGGCGAGACACGTCGGTGCCGCAGGCGAGACACGTCGGTGCCGCAGGTGAGACACGTCGGTGCCGCAGGTGAGACACGTCGGTGCCGCAGGTGAGACACGTCGGTGCCGCAGGTGAGACACGTCGGTGCCGCAGGTGAGACACGTCGGTGCCGCAGGCGAGACACACGTCGGTGCCGCAGGCGAGACACGTCGGTGCCGCAGGTGAGACACGTCGGTGCCGCAGGTGAGACACACGTCGGTGCCGCAGGTGAGACACGTCGGTGCCGCAGGCGAGACACGTCGGTGCCGCAGGTGAGACACGTCGGTGCCGCAGGTGAGACACGTCGGTGCCGCAGGTGAGACACGTCGGTGCCGCAGGTGAGACACGTCGGTGCCGCAGGTGAGACACGTCGGTGCAAACTTACCTCCCGGGCTCGGCGCTGATGTAGTCGTCCCAGGAGGTGGTGCTGGGCGGGGGGGCGCTCAGCGATGGTCTCCTCGCCGGCTGAAGAGAAGGTCATGAAGGTTCTTCTCCTACAGTCGTCTGCAGACTCACCTCCAGGTTGTGTTCGCTGATGCTGCCTCCTTTACTCAGACTCTCCATGATGGCTTTGTTCCTCAGGATGTCCTCCTCGCTCAGGTGCTCGCGGCGCTTCCTGGACTCCAGCATCAGCCCGTTCACCGCGTAGAAGTCGGCCTCGAAGTTTCCCACGCGCTCCTGAACACAACACCAGACGTTCTCATGACGTGTTCATCACTTCATGTCAGATCCTTCAAAATAAAAGTCATCATCAAGTTTACTTTGTTAGTTCATCATCAATGGTGAGCGAAAGGTTGTTGGTTCAAAACCCGAGATGTTTTACTTTATTTCGAAAAAATGTGTTTTTAAATGTTCTTATAAAATGTGTTTAACTGTATGTTTGTCATTTATTAACGTCATGTGACTTTAGATGTGAAATAACTCTAAAAAAATAAACCTTTTTAATATTTTTTTTGTTATTTAACTAAACATTTAAAACTATGTTTTTGTTCGTTATCATTTTCTGAAGAATTTTCTTCAGGACGTTTGTGAAAAACTGTTTCTTTGTTTCTTTAAAAACAGGTGAAAACCTGTGAAAATGAAAGAATCCGTGAGAGACTCGGGAAGATCACGGGCCAGAAGGACATGTTTGGAGTCGTTACCGTGGCAACCATGCATGTTGATGGACAGGTCAATCCTTGATTCAACGTCAACTTGAATCAAAAAGATGTTTTTACGACAGATGGTAAAGGTGGGGTAGATGGTCTTCAAAACAATGGGATCAAGAGTCAACCGAGTTTGATTGACACATCATGAATGATTGACGAGTCTCACCGTCTTGTCCTCGCGGAACAACCAGCCCGTCTGACTGCGTGAGAAGGAGATGGACTTGGTGGACAAGGTGGCGGAGTAGACGTCGCTGCTCATCAGGATGTCCACTTCCTCCTCCGTCTCCACCTCTGACTCCTGCGGGGTCAAAGGTCAGTGTGCCTGCGCCGGGGTCGCGCGGCGACCTCACCTCGTGGTGGATCCTCTGGTAGACCTTGGCCTCGTTGTCCAGGACCACGAAGGACCGCGAGGGGACGGCGTCTCCGAGGAAGACGAAGCTGAGGTCTCCGCGCTGACACTTCATGTCGGAGAAGTCGATGAGCGTCGTGTCCAGCCTGAGGCCAGAAGGTTCTGGTTCAGCAACAGCTTCTCACGGAGCACGTGTCGCACCTGATGTCGTACCTGATGTTCACGCCTTGCTTGTAGATCTTGCAGGCGTCGGACGGAAGCATCCGAGACAGGAGCGGCACTGAGAGACAAACATGTGGTCATGGTTGAAGGCATCTCAACCTGCTTCTTACCCCAGCTCTGGAAGTCCCAGTGAAGCTCCAGGTAGAAGTCTCCCAGCTGGAGAAGAGACGAGAGTCAGAGCTGGAAACATCTCAGTCCAGGAATCATGTGGACAACATCGTGACGAGTCGTCAGGGATTGAAAACGGAGATGTTTTCTTATGAATCCATGAGACTTGAAATCATTGACTGTCGTTAAGATGGAAGACATTTATAAAATATATACATTTAGATCAGAGCTCAGTCAAGGATTGACCTCTGGTGACCTTTGAGTTTGATCCTCCTCACCTCCCTCAGAGCCTTCAGCAGTTTAGGCCTCTTGTCCTCCACACTCTCTCTGGACTGTTGCTTCAACTTCCTCAGGATCGCTGTGACTGTGAGAAGAACATCAAGAACATCATGAACATCATGAACATCATGAACATCATGAACATCATGAACATCATGAACATCATGAACATCATAAACATCATAAACATCATAAACATCATGAACATCATGAACATCATAAACATCATGAACATCATGAACATCATGAACATCATGAACATCATGAACATCATGAACATCATGAACATCATGAACATCAAGAACATCATGAACATCAAAAAACATCATGAACATCATGAACATCATGAACATCAAGAACATCATAAACATCATGAAACATCAAGAACATCATGAACATCATGAACATCATGAACATCATAAACATCATAAACATCATAAACATCATAAACATAAACATCATGAACATCATGAACATCATGAACATCATGAACATCATGAACATCATAAACATCATGAACATCATGAACATCATGAACATCATGAACATCATGAACATCATGAACATCATAAACATCATAAACATCAAGAACATCATGAACATCATGAACATCATGAACATCATGAACATCATGAACATCATGAACATCATGAACATCATAAACATCATAAACATCAAGAACATCATAAACATCAAGAACATCAAGAACATCATGAACATCATAAACATCATGAACATCAAGAACATCATGAACATCATGAACATCATAAACATCATAAACATCATGAACATCATAAACATCACGAACATCAAGAACATCATAAACATCAAGAACATCATGAACATCAAGAACATCATGAACATCAAGAACATCATGAACATCAAGAACATCATGAACATCATGAACATCATGAACATCATAAACATCATGAACATCATAAACATCAAGAACATCATGAACATCATGAACATCATAAACATCATGAACATCAAGAACATCAAGAACATCATGAACATCAAGAACATCAAGAACATCAAGAACATCATGAACATCAAGAACATCATGAACATCAAGAACATCATGAACATCAAGAACATCAAGAACATCAAGAACATCATGAACATCAAGAACATCATGAACATCAAGAACATCAAGAACATCATGAACATCAAGAACATCATGAACATCAAGAAACATCAAAACATCATGAACATCAAGAAGATTATTGAACGAACAACAAGTGAAGCGAAAGAAGATTCTTTGTTATTAACTTTTAAATGATTGAACTCAACGGGTTCTTCAGAGAATAAACAACAACAACAACAACAACAACAACAACAACAACAAACACTCACTCATCTGTCGGTCTCCGAAGCTGATGGCTTCCGCCAGAGGACTCCATCCCTGAGCGTTCTTCAGCTTCACAGGTGCATTGTGGGCCAGAAGTAGAAGAGCACATTCTGGAGAAGAAGGTCAGTGAGTGTTGAGTGAAGGTCAGAGAAGGTCAAGTTCACTTCTGACCCGTCAGGAGCGTCAGTGTTAGGATGTGAACACTTCAAAGATGAGATTCTTCTTCTGCTATAAAGTCTATAACGATGTTATATCGAGTGAATTAAACATCATTTTACACTTTAATGACTTTAACAAGAAAACATTATTCAACACAACATTATTTTCTACTACTTTGGCATAAATATGATGAACTTTTATGATATTTTCCTATTTTAAAACGTGTCTAATTCAACAAATAAACTCATGCGATTGTTTTGCATGAATCCCTCAGACTCACCTTTGTGTCCCAGCATCACGGCCAGGTGTAGAGGTGTGTTACCTGCAGCACAGGTGTGTGTTATTGTGGTTGTTGTTGTTGTTGTGCTTCAGGAGACTCACCGTGAACATCCTTCTGGGAGATGTTGTGCGTCCTGATGAGCGAGGACAACCTTCTGACGTCACCCCTGAACACGCACTCGTGCACCGGGAACTGCAGGTGTTCCCAGGTGAGGATGATCGGGTTCTTGTTGTCGTCGGTGAAGGTCGAGTTCCCGTTGAGGTTGTTGAGGTTTGACGCTTTGACCTCCTGCTGCTGCTTCTGGTTGGACTTCACGTCATCCTCGTTGGTGTCCATGACGTCATCTTCGTGTTTGACGTCATCGTGTCTGCGGGCTTTGTTGTTGTTGTCCTTGCGCATGGCGCGGATCTTCTCACCTGTCATGACGAGACACGAGCTGTTGTGATGCTACTGCTGGACACTGGTCCACATCAGGACAAATCTCGTCACTAGGAGGACAAATCTCGTCACTAGGAGGACAAATCTCGTCACTATGAAGACAAATCTCGTCACTATGAGGACAAATCTCGTCACTATGAGGACAAATCTCGTCACCGTGAGTGACGCTCGGAGGATAATGGTGGGCGCGGTGTTGAACACAAAAATAATGCTACATCAATGCGGTCAAAGCATCGCTGGTCAGGATCGATCGAACAGTCAAATTGATCCTGAACTACATCGTTGTTCTCGCGCTTGTTTCTCGGATGTTTCCCGCGCAGACGCTTCTGTTGCAGCAGAATCACAGAGTGCAGCTCAGAGCTAGCATGCTAACTAGCTTCAGGAGAGTCTCGCGAGATTACACGAGAGCCGCAGCAGCTCGTGCGTTGTCATGACGTCAAACATCGGAATGCATTTATTTTCAAATAAAATAGATAAATATAATGTATGATATATATCTGATAAAAGTTGATTTCATGATTAAAATATTGAATTTAAGTTTTGACTAAACGTTCAACAAATGATTGTAAATACAAGCGTTGGAGAGATTATGGTAAACAAGTTTGATATGGTTTGGAAATAAATGTATCAAGTTATTGATTTCAAATAAAACATATTTAATAAGAATAGAGAGTTTTATGTGTTTATATTTGTTTAAAACTGTCTTTAAATGATATTAAATATAAAGAGTTTGATGTGTTTATATTTGTTTAAAACTGTCTTTAAATGATATTTAATATAAAGAGTTTGATGTGTTTATATTTGTTTAAAACTGTCTTTAAATGATATTTAATATAAAGAGTTTGATGTGTTTATATTTGTTTAAAACTGTCTTTAAATGATATTTAAAGAAAGAGTTTGATGTGTTTATATTTGTTTAAAACTGTCTTTAAATGATATTAAATATAAAGAGTTTGATGTGTTTATATTTGTTTAAAACTGTCTTTAAATGATATTTAATATAAAGAGTTTTATGTGTTTATATTTGTTGAAAACTGTCTTTAAATGATATTAAATATAAAGAGTTTGATGTGTTTATATTTGTTTAAAACTGTCTTTAAATGATATTTAATATAAAGAGTTTGATGTGTTTATATTTGTTTAAAACTGTCTTTAAATGATATTAAATATAAAGAGTTTGATGTGTTTATATTTGTTTAAAACTGTCTTTAAATGATATTAAATATAAAGAGTTTGATGTGTTTATATTTGTTTAAAACTGTCTTTAAATGATATTTAATATAAAGAGTTTGATGTGTTTATATTTGTTTAAAACTGTCTTTAAATGATATTTAATATAAAGAGTTTGATGTGTTTATATTTGTTTAAAACTGTCTTTAAATGATATTTAATATAAAAGAGTTTGATGTGTTTATATTTGTTTAAAACTGTCTTTAAATGATATTTAATATAAAGAGTTTGATGTGTTTATATTTGTTTAAAACTGTCTTTAAATGATATTTAATATAAAGAGTTTGATGTGTTTATATTTGTTTAAAACTGTCTTTAAATGATATTAAATATAAAGAGTTTGATGTGTTTATATTTGTTTAAAACTGTCTTTAAATGATATTTAATATAAAGAGTTTGATGTGTTTATATTTGTTTAAAACTGTCTTTAAATGATATTTAATATAAAGAGTTTGATGTGTTTATATTTGTTTAAAACTGTCTTTAAATGATATTTAATATAAAGAGTTTGATGTGTTTATATTTGTTTAAAACTGTCTTTAAATGATATTTAATATAAAGAGTTTGATGTGTTTATATTTGTTTAAAACTGTCTTTAAATGATATTTAATATAAAGAGTTTGATGTGTTTATATTTGTTTAAAACTGTCTTTAAATGATATTTAATATAAAGAGTTTGATGTGTTTATATTTGTTTAAAACTGTCTTTAAATGATATTTAATATAAAGAGTTTGATGTGTTTATATTTGTTTAAAACTGTCTTTAAATGATATTTAATATAAAGAGTTTGATGTGTTTATATTTGTTTAAAACTGTCTTTAAATGATATTAAATTTAATATAAAAGAGTTTGATGTGTTTATATTTGTTTAAAACTGTCTTTAAATGATATTTAATATAAAGAGTTTGATGTGTTTATATTTGTTTAAAACTGTCTTTAAATGATATTTAATATAAAGAGTTTGATGTGTTTATATTTGTTTAAAACTGTCTTTAAATGATATTTAATATAAAGAGTTTGATGTGTTTATATTTGTTTAAAACTGTCTTTAAATGATATTTAATATAAAGAGTTTGATGTGTTTATATTTGTTTAAAACTGTCTTTAAATGATATTTAATATAAAGAGTTTGATGTGTTTATATTTGTTTAAAACTGTCTTTAAATGATATTAAATATAAGTTTGATGTGTTTATATTTGTTTAAAACTGTCTTTAAATGATATTAAATATAAAAGTTTGATGTGTTTATATTTGTTTAAAACTGTCTTTAAATGATATTTAATATAAAGAGTTTGATGTGTTTATATTTGTTTAAAACTGTCTTTAAATGATATTTAATATAAAGAGTTTGATGTGTTTATATTTGTTTAAAACTGTCTTTAAATGATATTTAATATAAAGAGTTTGATGTGTTTATATTTGTTTAAAACTGTCTTTAAATGATATTTAATATAAAGAGTTTGATGTGTTTATATTTGTTTAAACTGTTATGATATTTAATATAAAGAGTTTTTTTTTTTTTTTTTTTTTTTTTTTTTTTTTTTTTTTTTTTTTTTTTTTTTTTTTTTTTTTTTTTTTTTTTTTTTTTTTTTTTTAAAACTGTCTTTAAATGATATTTAATATAAAGAGTTTGATGTGTTTATATTTGTTTAAAACTGTCTTTAAATGATATTTAATATAAAGAGTTTGATGTGTTTATATTTGTTTAAAACTGTCTTTAAATGATATTTAATATAAAGAGTTTGATGTGTTTATATTTGTTTAAAACTGTCTTTAAATGATATTTAATATAAAGAGTTTGATATGTTTACATTTGTTTAAAACTGTCTTTAAATGATATTTAATATAAAGAGTTTGATGTGTTTATATTTGTTTAAAACTGTCTTTAAATGATATTTAATATAAAGAGTTTGATGTGTTTATATTTGTTTAAAACTGTCTTTAAATGATATTTAATATAAAGAGTTTGATGTGTTTATATTTGTTTAAAACTGTCTTTAAATGATATTTAATATAAAGAGTTTGATGTGTTTATATTTGTTTAAAACTGTCTTTAAATGATATTTAATATAAAGAGTTTGATGTGTTTATATTTGTTTAAAACTGTCTTTAAATGATATTTAATATAAAGAGTTTGATGTGTTTATATTTGTTTAAAACTGTCTTTAAATGATATTTAATATAAAGAGTTTGATGTGTTTATATTTGTTGAAAACTGTCTTTAAATGATATTTAGAAACATTTTCATCTGCAGGCCTGTGAGGTGAAGTGTGTTTACCGTCGCGAGCCGCAGGGGGCGCTGTGCGCGTCCAGGTGTTCGAGCGAGAAGAGAAGAAGAGCTGGAGGCGGAAAGAGAACCTTCTTCGTTGTTTTGAAAACATGGCTCCGACCAAGAGACCTGCCAAGAAGAGCGTCAACCAGGAGGAGCTGCGGCGCCTGATGCGAGAGAAGCAGAAGCAAAGTTCGGATAAGAAGCGAGTCGAGTCTCCGTTCGCCAAGTACAACAGTCTGGGTCACCTGTCGTGCGTCCTGTGCAACGCGCAGGTGAAGTCGGAGCTGCTGTGGCCCGCGCACGTCCTCGGGAAACAACACAAGGAGAAGGTGCTGGAGCTGAAGGACGGGAAGAAGGAACCCAGTCAAGCCTTGAAGAGAAAAGCGTCAGACGAGGAGACCAAAGCTCAGGCAGACGTGTTCAAGAGACCTCTGGACCCTGGACCTCCTCACAAGTCTGCAGGTCTGCGTCTGCTGGCTGGAGTCTATGAAGAAGAAGAAGAAGAAGAAGATGACGGTGAGAAGGTTGCAGGTGGAGCAGCAGAAGAAGAACCTGCAGGACTCCCCGCAGACTTCTTTGACAGCAGCATCTCTGAAGCTCCTGCAGCTCCTGCCGTGACTCACTCTGGATCCATCACGAAGCCTGAGGAACCAAACAAAGCGTCTGACAAGAAGACGCCGGAGGTGCTTCCCGAGGGCTTCTTCGACGACCCGGTGAGAGACGCTAAAGTCCGTAACGTGGACACACCGAAGGACCACATGGACAAGGAGTGGGAAGAGTTCCAGAAGGAGATCCGACAGGTCAACACCAAGTCTGAGGCCATCGTGGCCGAGGACGACGAGGAGGGTCGGATCGAGCGTCAGATCGACGAGATCGACGAGCAGATCGAGTGCTACAAGAGGGTGGAGCTCCTGAGGGACAAACGAGATCTTGTGAAGAACAAGAACCTGCCCAAGAACGAGGAGGTGATGGAGACGGATGCGGTCGAGGAGGAGGAGGAGGAGGATGAAGAGGAGCTTCTTGGCCTGTTATCAAGAGACTGGAGAGCAAAAGGAGTGTTAGCATGATCTTCTCTGATGGACCCCAGTGACCTTGAACTGTTCGTATTTGTTGTTCCTCTGATTGTGTCTCAAACTGTAAAAATAAACAGACTCTTGTAAAGAAACACAATTTCAACTCTTTATTTAATCACACAAACGTCATCTCATGATAACATCGTTTCACTCCCAGATGTTCCCAGATGTTCCCAGATGTTCCCAGGACGTGGTGAAGGATCGAAACCAGCAACTCTTGTGATTCTACTTCAGGTGAGCTCGACCATCGCGTTCCTTCAGTTATTGGCGACGGTTCAGAGCTGGTGTGTGATGTTGTCTCGCGTCATGGACCCTCAAGGACATGGACAGTGACATCAACAGAAGAACCACGGCATTCATTTTTCTGATTAAAAGCTTCAAGACTCAAACTTGACCTCAACCAACAAACAAAGTTATAAATAATGTCACATGTTCTGAGCAACATGACTTAAAAATGTACAGTAGAAACCCTGGAGTCGCAGTAGAAAGTGAAGTCAGTGCATGAGCTCCTGGTTTCATCCTCGCAGTCCTTCAGAGAACATTCTGGCAAGAAAACTATTTAAAGTCTAAACCTCTCAAGTCTTTTGTAAACATTCGTAAAAGTCTTAAGAGGAAATAAAGGTTGACAGACGACTAGAGGAGAAAGTCATGTGCAGGAATTAAATATTGCAGGTGAAGCATCGTCACAACAAAAATGAGGTTTTCAAGTTCAGGAAGTCCCTCACAGACCTTTTCTAGCAGGACCTTGACTTGTGTGTCTGTGGATCATCAGGTGTGCGGCGGCGCTCGGATGGTCACACGTGTGCGGCGGCGCTCGGATGGTCACACGTGTGCGGCGGCGCTCGGATGGTCACACGTGAGTGCCGCGGGTGGTCGCACGTCACGGTCGGAACACGTGCAGTGCTCTGGACGCGCGGGTGCGGGCGCCCGGATGTCACAGCTCCCGGCACGACAGTCCTGGGGCGGGATGGTCACCCGCATGCTGGAACGCCGTGGTCACACGAGCTGTGGCGGCGCTGAGCTCCTCCAGTGAGTACCTCTGGTCGCCGTCACGGTCGAAACACTGCAGTGCTCTGGAGCCTGGTGTGGACACGCCCAGGATCCTCCTCAGCTCCCGGTACGACAGTCCAGGGGAGTGTTTGTCACCTGCATGCTGGAACACCTGCTCCAGATCTGTGGAGGAGTGTGTGTCAGATGCTAGTGTGTGTCAGACGCTAGTGTGTGTCAGACGCTAGTGTGTGTGTCAGATGCTAGTGTGTGTCAGATGCTAGTGTGTGTCAGATGCTAGCGTGTGTCAGATGCTAGTGTGTGTCAGATGCTAGTGTGTGTCAGATGCTAGTGTGTGTCAGATGCTAGTGTGTGTGTCAGACGCTAGTGTGTGTGTCAGACGCTAGTGTGTGTCAGACGCTAGTGTGTGTCAGATGCTAGTGTGTGTCAGATGCTAGTGTGTGTCAGATGCTAGTGTGTGTGTCAGATGCTAGTGTGTGTCAGATGCTAGTGTGTGTCAGATGCTAGTGTGTGTGTCAGATGCTAGTGTGTGTCAGATGCTAGTGTGTGTGTCAGATGCTAGTGTGTGTCAGATGCTAGTGTGTGTGTCAGATGCTAGTGTGTGTGTCAGATGGTGTTAGATAGTGTGTGTCAGAGTGTGCTATGTGTGTGTGTCAGACGCTAGTGTGTGTGTCAGACGCTAGTGTGTGTGTCAGACGCTAGTGTGTGTGTCAGACGCTAGTGTGTGTGTCAGATGCTAGTGTGTGTCAGACGCTAGTGTGTGTCAGACGCTAGTGTGTGTGTCAGACGCTAGTGTGTGTGTCAGACGCTAGTGTGTGTGTCAGACGCTAGTGTGTGTCAGTGTGTGTCAGACGCTAGTGTGTGTCAGACGCTAGTGTGTGTAGTGTGTGTCAGACGCTAGTGTGTGTGTCAGACGCAGTTTGTAGCGCTGTGTGTGTCAGATGCTAGTGTGTGTGTCAGATGCTAGTGTGTGTGTCAGATGCTAGTGTGTGTGTCAGACGCTAGTGTGTGTGTCAGACGCTAGTGTGTGTGTCAGACGCTAGTGTGTGTGTCAGACGCTAGTGTGTGTGTCAGACGCTAGTGTGTGTGTCAGACGCTAGTGTGTGTCAGATGCTAGTGTGTGTCAGATGCTAGTGTGTGTCAGATGCTAGTGTGTGTGTCAGATGCTAGTGTGTGTGTCAGATGCTAGTGTGTGTGTCAGATGCTAGTGTGTGTGTCAGATGCTAGTGTGTGTCAGATGCTAGTGTGTGTCAGATGCTAGTGTGTGTGTCAGATGCTAGTGTGTGTCAGATGCTAGTGTGTGTCAGATGCTAGTGTGTGTCAGATGCTAGTGTGTGTGTCAGATGCTAGTGTGTGTCAGACGCTAGTGTGTGTCAGATGCTAGTGTGTGTCAGATGCTAGTGTGTGTGTCAGATGGTAGTGTGTGTCAGATGGTAGTGTGTGTGTCAGATGCTAGTGTGTGTCAGATGCTAGTGTGTGTCAGATGGTAGTGTGTGTCAGATGCTAGTTGTGTGTGTGTCAGATGCTAGTGTGTGTGTCAGACGCTAGCGTGTGTGTCAGACGCTAGCGTGTGTGTCAGACGCTAGCGTGTGTGTCAGACGCTAGCGTGTGTGTCAGACGCTAGCGTGTGTCAGACGCTAGCGTGTGTCAGACGCTAGCGTGTGTCAGACGCTAGCGTGTGTCAGACGCTAGCGTGTGTCAGACGCTAGCGTGTGTCAGACGCTAGTGTGTGTGTCAGACGCTAGCGTGTGTGTCAGACGCTAGCGTGTGTGTCAGACGCTAGTGTGTGTGTCAGACGCTAGTGTGTGTGTCAGACGCTAGCGTGTGTGTCAGACGCTAGTGTGTGTCAGACGCTAGTGTGTGTCAGATGCTAGTGTGTGTCAGACGCTAGTGTGTGTCAGATGCTAGTGTGTGTCAGATGTTGACGACAACACAAAAGTGCACGACCTTCTCGAGAGCGAACACCAGGAAGGAACACTTTGCTGCAGTCGACGTCTCTCGTCGGACGTCTGTCGGCCACGAAGCGTGGATGTCGGCTGGTCTGAGGCTCGGTCTGAGGCTCGGGCAGCGGCGTGGAGCTCTCTGTGCGAGGAAGATGGTTATGACCTTGACGTCCATCACACAATCAATCCAACATCTACCTCGACCGTCGGAGGAGGACGAGGCTCTGGCGGTGACGACTCTTTGTGTTCCATCAGCAGCTGATCCTGCGTCAGCGTCTGGAAGCTGAAAAAAGATCAATAACATGTTACTGGCCTGACCAGGTCAAAGTTCAGCCACGTGTTCATCAACTATGACCCCTTTTATCTCCAGTATTATATGTATAAAGATCATGACTTCAGTATTAAAGTGGATCGTAAGAAGGACTAGATAAGATCTTCTGTTCTTTCTTAAACTGCTTGTTCATGTAAAGCTTTACTTTCACATGTTTTCATAAAAATAAAAACAAAAGAGTGAATTGTTAGTTTCCTCTGATCTTCATCACGATCGTGAAGGTTCCCTCACGCTCTGTTTGGAGTCGTTCTCCAGCGAGGACACTCGGTGCTGCAGGTCGGCCACCGTCGAGAGCAGGAGGTGGATCTGCTCGTCCGTCCACGTGTGGTGCGTCTCCTCCGTCTTGTTCGCTGCACTCACAGCCTTCCTCAGCTCCGCCAGCTCCTGCAGAAGATCATCCACGGATGAGGAACGACGTCTAGGTTTCTATTCACGCCACAATCGACACAGTTGGTTCCACAAACACAAAGCATCTACAACGAGTTCTCACTGATGCTGGGGTTTGATCTCTGGCTACACAACAACGAACATCAACATGAATCTTCTCTGAAGCCTCCATGAACCATGACGTCATCGTCAGCTATATTTGTGCGAAGACTGTCCAAGTAAAGAAGTGAGACCTTCAGGAGCCAACATGGCCGCTTCACTGATGGTGGACAAAACCTTCATGTCAAAGTTCTTCCTTCTCAAATCAGGTCCAACATGTATTACTGGTCATAATAAATGAGTCGATCATCATCTCCATCTTATAGAATTCTTCTTTCCTGCACTTGATTGAACTCATGAGGAGAATCATTTTATTTCAGATTCTTCTTAGAAGGTTTTACCATAGCCTTGGTCATCTCGTCCTTCTGATTCTTCTCAGCTTCCAGGGAGGTCTGCATGGTCTTCACATCGTGCTGGACGCTGGTGAGCGTGCTGCCGATGGTTGCGACGCTCTACCATGAAACACAAGGTGAAGGAGCCGAACCCTGGAGCCCGAGAGAGTCCATACCTTCTGCAGATCCTCCACGGTCGTGGGCAGGTTTATCAAGTCTGAGGCAGATTTCAAGTTGGACTTCAAATGATTGACAGCAGAGTCCAGCAGGCTGATCTGAGCAGAGGAACATTACACATTTATTGATGCTCAGAATTCAAAATGTAACAAACTATTGATCAATGTGACCAGTACTCCAGAGACTCGAGGTCCATAAATAAAACCCTTTTAAAATCATCACAGTTATTGTGAAGCATCACAGACTCCAAGAGTCATTTTACGCTTCAATAATCACACAAGATCAAACTGACGAGATTTAAAATCAATCCCTTTGTTGAATAGATCGTGAAGAGATTTGATTTGTCATCACTTCATGTCTGTGACAAGTCACTCCATTTAAGACAAAACATTAAGAAAAAGGTCATGATTTGTTGCATAAATGAGCTTCAACTAAAGGTTTGAATACACGGCGACTATTGGCCGACGACGTAGAAATATTTACAGACACGTTTGCATCGATTGTTTTAGGAATAAATGTGAATATTGTTGGAGCGACGCAGCGCGACAGACATCCTGGTGTGTGAGCATTTGTTCCACAGACAGTGAGATTCTTTCTTCTCGACTTGAATTATGTTGGTTTATTTGACATTTTCAGGTCATCTGAGGACTGATGATGGTCAGAGACTGAAGATAAGAAACCGAAATGAGTCTTTAATTCTGTTGAGTGTAAAAGATTCAGGAACCAATTCCATATTTAGAGAATGAAAACAAGTATTTTCAACACAGTCTGACATGAAAACGTTTGATTAGAAATATTGGCCACGTTTGCACTGGACTGTACATTGATGTTGAACATGTTTTCACTGACGGCGAATCTTAAACGCTTCATTGAAAACAAAAATGCGACATGAATTATCTGGAAAATCATGGACTAAATAAATGGAGAAATAATTGACGCTTCATCAGATCTTCTAGAAAACAAAGCCTCCTGTGATAGTCGTCGTGTGTCAGTGGGCGAGTCTCACCAGTTGACCCTAAAAGTCTTTTGAACGTACGACTCAATGAAAAGATTATAACTCTTGTATAAAACCTCTTGTGCATCAAGACTGACCTTTCTATTTATTTCTGTGAGGTTGGACCAGAGTCTGTTTAGTCCTTTATCACCACTTTCAACGTCTTCCAGACGCCTGTCTTTGCTTTTCAAGTCCTCACTTAGTTTAGGGATTTCACCTGCAGACACTTTCTGGCTGGATTCCACTGCGACACAAGAGGAGGTTAAAGGTGAACATGTACGGTTGCACGAGTGTGACCAGGATCTTACTGCTGTGCAACTTCTCTTTCATGGCGTCTAGATCTTCTTTCAGAGCAATCTGCATCCATATGAGTCCCGCACAGGCCATGACGCAGGCGGCCAGGATGATGAACAGAAACAAGGGGTAGCAGACGCTGCAGCACTGAGTGTAGCTTCTCCTGTTCAGAAGAGAAACATGAGCTCAGTGTCTTCAATAATGGATGCCGCAGATATTTTCAGAGGCCGTTCATGCAGCTTGAAATGATGGCGTTTCAATGAGCTGCTCAATTAGATTTGATGAAATTGATCAGTTAAGATGCTTCTTGATCGAATAGATAATTATAATTAGAGGAAGATTCTCTAGTCAGAGCATCTATTCTATTCATTCTTCTCTCTGGCATTATTAAAACATCTATTTGTATCACATATCATGACTCGGATTTAAATAGAAATTCATATAGTTTTTTTTTTTATTCATTTAAAGCCATTTTGAAAATAAAGTACAGAAAAACTCCAAGAGCCGTAACATTCCTTTGGGCTATTCATGTGTTGAGATGGTAAAATAAACAGAGTTGCAGTAAAAAGTCGTCTATGACAACAAAACCTGTTTTCCAACAGTATTCCAAACAAGTTTTACTCTCCAAACAAGAGGTTTTGTGTCTTTGCACGAATGTTTTAATCATAAACCTCAGGGATCAATAAAGTTCTACCTAATCATTGGCGACACAAGCTTAGAAATAAAGATAAAGGCACCAAATATTGGAAATGCTTTTCTCGTATTTAACACAGAAGATACACAATAATGGCGTCTAGTAATCCGATACTTTATACATCTCAACCTTTGTATCTTTTTGCACTTTGTTCTTG
>JACEEU010000706.1:23633793-23673793 GCA_016630915.1 Callionymus lyra
ACAATAATAACATAATAACAATAATAGCAATAATAGCAATACTATCATAACATATAACAAAATAATAACAATATTAACATAATAACAATAATAGCAATACAAACATAACAACATAATAACATAATAACATAACAACATAATAACAATAAAAACAATAATAACAATAATAATAACACTTTGAGTCGACGTATGAGTTTATTCTTTAATTGACTGAAGAGATGAAATGAAATAAGTTTAGATTCTGAAATCGTTTCTTTTGTCATCGTTGAGTTAAACTGGTTTAAAACTTTTTCTCTTTTCAACCTCCGAATGAAATGACCTGTTGACCTTTGACCCCGACACTGAACGGATTGTCTTCAGTGAATATTATTTCATTGGCTATTATTTTGCTATATTTTTAAATAAAAATGATAAAAAAAATATCAATACATGTCACTTTGCATGTGTGTTGAAATACAACAAGTGTGTCGTACGAATATAGTTCTCATTATTTTACTCTGAAAGGAAAGTGATGCTTTTATTTTGTAACTTTTCTAAACTTGATTGAAGGTCAATGATGACACAACTTATGAATGTTTGTGTGTGTGTTTGTGTGTGTGTGTGTGTGTGTGTTGTGAAGGTCAATGATGACACAACTTATGAATGTTTGTGTGTGTGTGTGTGTGTGTGTGTGTGTGTGTGTGTGTGTGTGTGTGTGTGTGTGTGTGTGTGTGTGTGTGTGTGTGTGTGTGTGTGTGTGTGTGTGTGTGTGTGTCATGTTCTAGAAGAACTCTTGATCCATTCGTTGCTGATTAAACTGCTTGATGTGGGAAATAAAGTTGTGTTGAATTGAGAAATAAAGTTGTGTTGAATTGAGAAATACAGTTGTGTTGAATTGAGAAATAAAGTTGTGTTGAATTGAGAAATAAAGTTGTGTTGAATTGAGAAATAAAGTTGTGTTGAATTGAGAAATAAAGTTGTGTTGAATTGAGAAATAAAGTTGTGTTGAATTGAGAAATAAAGTTGTGTTGAATTGAGAAATAAAGTTGTGTTGAATTGAGAAAAAAAGTTGTGTTGAATTGAGAAATAAAGTTGTGTTGAATTGAGAAATAAAGTTGTGTTGAATTGAGAAATAAAGTTGTGTTGAATTGAGAAATAAAGTTGTGTTGAATTGAGAAATAAAGTTGTGTTGAATTGAGAAATAAAGTTGTGTTGAATTGAGAAATAAAGTTGTGTTGAATTGAGAAATAAAGTTGTGTTGAATTGAGAAATAAAGTTTTGTTGAATTGAGAAATAAAGTTGTGATGAGGTTGTGTGTGTGGAGATGACGTCACGTCTGAACGTTGTCGTCCAGCAGGGGGCGATGTTCTCCCACCACAGAGGCGAGAACAAAGGCGTTGAAGACTCTGTTGGACCTTGTTGTGTTTGTGTTGCTGGTGTGAGTCGGTCCGGCTGGTGGCAGTAGGCTGCGACGCAGAGATTGAACCGACGACCTCTCAGTGAAAGATGGAGAAGTTTTGCTGAAACAATGTTTTTTATTTAAGTGTTAAAAGTTCGTCGTATGTTTCTGTAGAATCGACACGATCAACGAGCCTGAAGGTTGACTGATGACGTTTGTCAATAAACAACAACATGTTTGTTGACAAACAACTGAACGAGGCTGAAGGTTCCGTCTCTGATGATGTTTGTCGATAAACAACAACATGTTTGTTGACAAACAACTGAACGAGGCTGAAGGTTCCGTCTCTGATGATGTTTGTCAATAAACAACAACATGTTTGTTGACAAACAACTGAACGAGGCTGAAGGTTCCGTCTCTGATGATGTTTGTCAATAAACAACAACATGTTTGTTGACAAACAACTGAACGAGGCTGAAGGTTCCGTCTCTGATGATGTTTGTCAATAAACAACAACATGTTTGTTGACAAACAACTGAACGAGGCTGAAGGTTCCGTCTCTGATGATGTTTGTCAATAAACAACAACATGTTTGTTGACAAACAACTGAACGAGGCTGAAGGTTCCGTCTCTGATGACGTTTGTCAATAAACAACAACATGTTTGTTGACAAACAACTGAACGAGGCTGAAGGTTCCATCTCTGATGATGTTTGTCAATAAACAACAACATGTTTGTTGACAAACAACTGAACGAGGCTGAAGGTTCCGTCTCTGATGATGTTTGTCAATAAACAACAACATGTTTGTTGACAAACAACTGAACGAGGCTGAAGGTTCCGTCTCTGATGATGTTTGTCAATAAACAACAACATGTTTGTTGACAAACAACTGAACGAGGCTGAAGGTTCCGTCTCTGATGATGTTTGTCAATAAACAACAACATGTTTGTTGACAAACAACTGAACGAGGCTGAAGGTTCCGTCTCTGATGATGTTTGTCAATAAACAACAACATGTTTGTTGACAAACAACTGAACGAGGCTGAAGGTTCCGTCTCTGATGATGTTTGTCGATAAACAACAACAGGTTTGTTGACAAACAACTGAACGAGGCTGAAGGTTCCGTCTCTGATGGTGTTTGTCAATAAACAACAACATGTTTGTTGACAAACAACTGAACGAGGCTGAAGGTTCCGTCTCTGATGACGTTTGTCAATAAACAACAACATGTTTGTTGACAAACAACTGAACGAGGCTGAAGGTTCCGTCTCTGATGATGTTTGTCGATAAACAACAACATGTTTGTTGACAAACAACTGAAGAGGCTGAAGGTTCCGTCTCTGATGATGTTTGTCAATAAACAACAACATGTTTGTTGACAAACAACTGAACGAGGCTGAAGGTTCCGTCTCTGATGATGTTTGTCGATAAACAACAACAGGTTTGTTGACAAACAACTGAACGAGGCTGAAGGTTCCGTCTCTGATGATGTTTGTCAATAAACAACAACAGGTTTGTTGACAAACAACTGAACGAGGCTGAAGGTTCCGTCTCTGATGATGTTTGTCAATAAACAACAACATGTTTGTTGACAAACAACTGAACGAGGCTGAAGGTTCCGTCTCTGATGATGTTTGTCGATAAACAACAACAGGTTTGTTGACAAACAACTGAACGAGGCTGAAGGTTCCGTCTCTGATGATGTTTGTCAATAAACAACAACATGTTTGTTGACAAACAACGAGGCTGAAGGTTCCGTCTCTGATGATGTTTGTCAATAAACAACAACATGTTTGTTGACAAACAACTGAACGAGGCTGAAGGTTCCGTCTCTGATGATGTTTGTCGATAAACAACAACATGTTTGTTTGAACGAGGCTGAAGGTTCCGTCTCTGATGACGTTTGTCAATAAACAACAACATGTTTGTTGACAAACAACGAGGCTGAAGGTTCCGTCTCTGATGATGTTTGTCAATAAACAACAACAGGTTTGTTGACAAACAACGAGGCTGAAGGTTCCGTCTCTGATGACGTTTGTCAATAAACAACAACATGTTTGTTGACAAACAACTGAACGAGGCTGAAGGTTCCGTCTCTGATGATGTTTGTCAATAAACAACAACATGTTTGTTGACAAACAACTGAACGAGGCTGAAGGTTCCGTCTCTGATGACGTTTGTCAATAAACAACAACATGTTTGTTGACAAACAACTGAACGAGGCTGAAGGTTCCGTCTCTGATGATGTTTGTCGATAAACAACAACATGTTTGTTGACAAACAACTGAACGAGGCTGAAGGTTCCGTCTCTGATGATGTTTGTCAATAAACAACAACAGGTTTGTTGACAAACAACGAGGCTGAAGGTTCCGTCTCTGATGATGTTTGTCAATAAACAACAACAGGTTTGTTGACAAACAACTGAACGAGGCTGAAGGTTCCGTCTCTGATGATGTTTGTCAATAAACAACAACATGTTTGTTGACAAACAACTGAACGAGGCTGAAGGTTCCGTCTCTGATGATGTTTGTCAATAAACAACAACATGTTTGTTGACAAACAACGAACGAGGCTGAAGGTTCCGTCTCTGATGACGTTTGTCGATAAACAACAACATGTTTGTTGACAAACAACGAGGCTGAAGGTTCCGTCTCTGATGACGTTTGTTGATAAACAACAACATGTTTGTTGACAAACAACGAGGCTGAAGGTTCCGTCTCTGATGATGTTTGTCAATAAACAACAACAGGTTTGTTGACAAACAACTGAACGAGGCTGAAGGTTCCGTCTCTGATGATGTCTGTCAATAAACAACAACAGGTTTGTTGACAAACAACTGAACGAGGCTGAAGGTTCCGTCTCTGATGATGTTTGTCAATAAACAACAACAGGTTTGTTGACAAACAACGAGGCTGAAGGTTCCTGAAGACTCTGATCTTTGAACATCCAGGAGAACCTTCATGTTTGAGGAACACGTGAAGAACGTCCACATGTTCAACATCAATCCTTCAGTTTGCTCATGAGAGGTTGAGAGTACGACTCCGGCCACTGACTTGAGCAAGAGTTTCACTTCTGAAGTCACCTGATGACCTCTGACCCCAGCTGACCACACATTAGACACAAGGGTCCTGCAGCCTCTTCTGTACCTTGAACATCTCAAATGAGAGGTTGTTGTTCAAGGTCAGACGGTGAAATGTTATCATTTATAGATTTGATTGATAAAGGATCATGAAAGATCTAATGAGATTAATAATAATAATAATAATAATAATAATAATAATAATAATAATAATAATAATAATAATAATAATAATAATAATAATAATAATAATAATAATAATAATAATTTAATAATAATGATAATAATAATAATAATAATAATGATAATAATGATAATAATAATAATAATAATAATAATAATAATAATAATGATAATAATGATAATAATAATAATAATAATAATAATAATAATAATAATAATAATAATAATAATAATAATAATAATGATAATGATAATGATAATGATAATAATGATAATAATAATAATGATAATAATAATAATGATAATAATAATAATGATAATAATGATAATAATGATAATGATAATAATAATAATGATAATAATGATAATAATGATAATAATGATATTAATAATAATAATGATAATAATAATAATAATGATAATAATGATAATAATAATAATGATAATAATGATAATAATAATAATAATGATAATAATGATAATAATAATAATAATGATAATAATAATAATGATAATAATAATAATAATAATAATAATAATAATGATAATAATGATAATAATGATATTAATAATAATAATGATAATAATGATAATAATAATAATGATAATAATAATAATAATGATAATGATAATAATGATAATAATAATAATGATAATAATGATAATAATAATAATAATGATAATAATTAAAATAATAATAATAATAATGATAATAATAATAATAATAATAATGATAATAATGATAATAATAATAATGATAATAATAATAATGATAATAATAATAATGATAATAATGATAATAATGATAATAATGATAATAATAATAATAATAATAATAATAATAATAATGATAATAATGATAATAATGATAACAATGATAATGATAATGATAATGAGTGAATGAAGGACATGAGAGTGAATGAAGGACATAAGAGTGCATGAAGGACATGAGAGTGAATGAAGGACATGAGAGTGAATGAAGGACATGAGAGTGAATGAAGGACAGGAAAGTGAATGAAGGACATGAGAGTGAATGAAGGACAGGAAAGTGAATGAAGGACGTGAGAGTGAATGAAGGACCTGAGAGTGAATGAAGGACATGAGAGTGAATGCAGGACATAAGAGTGAATGAAGGACATAAGAGTGAATGAAGGACATGAGAGTGAATGAAGGACAGGAAAGTGAATGAAGGACGTGAGAGTGAATAAAGGACACGAGAGTGAATAAAGGACATGAGAGTGAATAAAGGACATGAGAGTGAATGAAGGACATGAGAGTGAATGAAGGACATGAAAGTGAATGAAGGACATGAGAGTGAATGAAGGACATAAGAGTGAATGCAGGACATAAGAGTGAATGAAGGACATAAGAGTGAATGAAGGACATGAGAGTGAATGAAGGACATGAGAGTGAATGAAGGACATAAGAGTGAATGAAGGACATGAGAGTGAATGAAGGACATGAGAGTGAATAAAGGACATGAGAGCGAATGAAGGACATGAGAGTGAATGAAGGACAGGAAAGTGAATGAAGGACGTGAGAGTGAATAAAGGACACGAGAGTGATTAAAGGACATGAGAGTGAATAAAGGACATGAGAGTGAATGAAGGACATGAGAGTGAATGAAGGACAGGAAAGTGAATGAAGGACGTGAGAGTGAATGCAGGACATAAGAGCGAATGAAGGACATGAAGCCACAATCATGTCTCGAACTCTCTTAAAGCTGATCTACAGAGTTCTCTGGAGATCACTGGACGAGTGACAGAATCACGGCTCCAGAACAAACATGACTCTATTAATACAGGGACGGATGGAGCCGGACCCAGCGGACCTCTTCCTGAGTCCTGAGGTCACAGCAACAGTCCTGACCACCACAGACGTTCTAACACAAGGACACAAAGAGAAGTTTTGAACTGGGTGAAGATTTTAAACCAGAGACTCTTTTACGACGACCGACACATGGACAGACTGGAGGACTGGACCTGACCTTCAGTGTGACCTTCAGTGTGACCTCCAGTGTGACCTCCAGTGTGACCTCCAGTGTGACCTCCAGTAGAGGATCTTACATCATCAACTCCTTTTAGCGTGTTTTAACCGCAGGGTTTAAACCAGTGTCTGCAGCAGAGAAGACTGTTTGAAAGAGTGTTTTTTTAATGTTTGAACTGTTGTTTTTAGTCTAACCTGATGTTCTCTCAGTTTTCTAGGGTCAGATCCAGCAGCACAAAGATGTTGAACTAAAGACTCGCAGGAGCTGAACAACATCAGAGACTGAGGCTGAAGTTCTGTCTCCACAGAGTCACAATAACAACGAGATGGTTTTAAGAAATGGGGAGAAAAGAGACAAATTTGCACAATGACAGAAAATAATATACAATTTACACTGGATTGATTAAAGTATTGACTTGTTACTTTATATGGAAATATTGTAAAATAAAAACAACCATTGTTATGAAGTTTTAATGATCATTTCAATCTTCATCAACAAACTCATAAAACATGCATTTATTTTAAATACACACAAAGATGACGTTTTTCGGCACACAATAGAATCTGAATAAAAATAGAAATAAAGGAAAACAACAGCGTGAACATGGAAGGAGTGAATAAGTGACAGTTTGAAGATGAAGATCTGAAGTCTTTTGATTTCCCACCACAACATGTTTCACTTTTGTTTCTTCCAGACTTTACATGAAGCCTCTTTTCTCCTGTTTTCACTACCCAGCATGCACTGCTACGTCTTCCACATGAAATATTCAAGGACCTCAGACTCACCTTCAGTTAAACTGTTGTTACTGCAGTTACATTGAAGTAGAAGAGAATCTGCAGTTTGAAAGATCCTCCTGCAGGGGGCAGCAGAGGCATCAACGCTCAGCTCCTCAGAGTAGATGGGTGAGAGGTGAGAGGTGAGGGGTGAGAGGTGAGGGGTGAGGGGTGAGAGGTGAGGGGTGAGGGGTGAGGGGTGAGGGGTGAGGGGTGAGAGGTGAGAGGTGAGAGGTGAGAGGTGAGAGGTGAGAGGTGAGAGGTGAGGGTGAGAGGTGAGGGGTGAGGGGTGAGGGGTGAGGGTGAGGGGTGAGTCAGGTGAGAGGTGAGAGGTGAGGGGTGAGGGGTGAGGGGTGAGGTGAGGGGTCAGGGTCAGGGGTCAGGGGAGAGAGGTGAGGGGTGAGAGGTGAGAGGTGAGGGGTGAGGGGTCAGGGGTGAGAGGTGAGAGTTGAGGGGTGAGAGGTGAGAGTTGTAGGTTCTAATCCCAGTTTCCTTTTTCTGATTCGTCACCTCAGCCTGAGGTCATGTGATCGAAGGAAGATGATTGAACATGAACCAGTCACAGTGAGAAGGTCATGTGATCGAAGGAAGATGATTGAACATGAACCAGTCACAGTGAGAAGGTCATGTGATCGAAGGAAGATGATTGAACATGAACCAGTCACAGTGAGAAGGTCATGTGATCGAAGGAAGATGATTGAACATGAACCAGTCACAGTGAGAAGGTCATGTGATCGAAGGAAGATGATTGAACATGAACCAGTCACAGTGAGAAGGTCATGTGATCGAAGGAAGATGATTGAACATGAACCAGTCACAGTGAGAAGGTCATGTGATCGAAGGAAGATGATTGAACATGAACCAGTCACAGTGAGAAGGTCATGTGATCGAAGGAAGATGATTGAACATGAACCAGTCACAGTGAGAAGGTCATGTGATCGAAGGAAGATGATTGAACATGAACCAGTCACAGTGAGAAGGTCATGTGATCGAAGGAAGATGATTGAACATGAACCAGTCACAGTGAGAAGGTCATGTGATCGAAGGAAGATGATTGAACATGAACCAGTCACAGTGAGAAGGTCATGTGATCGAAGGAAGATGATTGAACATGAACCAGTCACAGTGAGAAGGTCATGTGATCGAAGGAAGATGATTGAACATGAACCAGTCACCAGTGAGAATAGGTCATGTGATCGAAGGAAGATGATTGAACATGAACCAGTCACAGTGAGAAGGTCATGTGATCGAAGGAAGATGATTGAACATGAACCAGTCACAGTGAGAAGGTCATGTGATCGAAGGAAGATGATTGAACATGAACCAGTCACAGTGAGAAGGTCATGTGATCGAAGGAAGATGATTGAACATGAACCAGTCACAGTGAGAAGGTCATGTGATCGAAGGAAGATGATTGAACATGAACCAGTCACAGTGAGAAGGTCATGTGATCGAAGGAAGATGATTGAACATGAACCAGTCACAGTGAGAAGGTCATGTGATCGAAGGAAGATGATTGAACATGAACCAGTCACAGTGAGAAGGTCATGTGATCGAAGGAAGATGATTGAACATGAACCAGTCACAGTGAGAAGGTCATGTGATCGAAGGAAGATGATTGAACATGAACCAGTCACAGTGAGAAGGTCATGTGATCGAAGGAAGATGATTGAACATGAACCAGTCACAGTGAGAAGGTCATGTGATCGAAGGAAGATGATTGAACATGAACCAGTCACAGTGAGAAGGTCATGTGATCGAAGGAAGATGATTGAACATGAACCAGTCACAGTGAGAAGGTCATGTGATCGAAGGAAGATGATTGAACATGAACCAGTCACAGTGAGAAGGTCATGTGATCGAAGGAAGATGATTGAACATGAACCAGTCACAGTGAGAAGGTCATGTGATCGAAGGAAGATGATTGAACATGAACCAGTCACAGTGAGAAGGTCATGTGATCGAAGGAAGATGATTGAACATGAACCAGTCACAGTGAGAAGGTCATGTGATCGAAGGAAGATGATTGAACATGAACCAGTCACAGTGAGAAGGTCATGTGATCGAAGGAAGATGATTGAACATGAACCAGTCACAGTGAGAAGGTCATGTGATCGAAGGAAGATGATTGAACATGAACCAGTCACAGTGAGAAGGTCATGTGATCGAAGGAAGATGATTGAACATGAACCAGTCACAGTGAGAAGGTCATGTGATCGAAGGAAGATGATTGAACATGAACCAGTCACAGTGAGAAGGTCATGTGATCGAAGGAAGATGATTGAACATGAACCAGTCACAGTGAGAAGGTCATGTGATCGAAGGAAGATGATTGAACATGAACCAGTCACAGTGAGAAGGTCATGTGATCGAAGGAAGATGATTGAACATGAACCAGTCACAGTGAGAAGGTCATGTGATCGAAGGAAGATGATTGAACATGAACCAGTCACAGTGAGAAGGTCATGTGATCGAAGGAAGATGATTGAACATGAACCAGTCACAGTGAGAAGGTCATGTGATCGAAGGAAGATGATTGAACATGAACCAGTCACAGTGAGAAGGTCATGTGATCGAAGGAAGATGATTGAACATGAACCAGTCACAGTGAGAAGGTCATGTGATCGAAGGAAGATGATTGAACATGAACCAGTCACAGTGAGAAGGTCATGTGATCGAAGGAAGATGATTGAACATGAACCAGTCACAGTGAGAAGGTCATGTGATCGAAGGAAGATGATTGAACATGAACCAGTCACAGTGAGAAGGTCATGTGATCGAAGGAGGGATGATTGAACATGAACCAGTCACAGTGAGAAGGTCATGTGATCGAAGGAAGATGATTGAACATGAACCAGTCACAGTGAGAAGGTCATGTGATCGAAGGAAGATGAGGAAGTTTCATAAGAAGTCGTGACGTCAAACTCTGAACTCACCTCCAGCGTGACTCAACCTGCTGATGCGGATCATCTGAGGAGTTTCCAATCATGATGTTTCCAGAGATACAGAGTTGAGAAGATAACATTATCAGCCTCTCAAGGTCACCTTCAGAAGATGTTGGTGTTCACATAAGTGTGTCTTTAGTTTCTGCCTCCAACCTTCAGCAAACATAACATAAACCGATCTTTTATTGAAGTGAAATAAAGTCACAAACAAAGATCTTTCGTTCTTATCGAAGATCAAGACTCAGAGCAACATGTCCTTCTTCATGTTCTGCTTCATGTCCTGCTTCATGTCCTGCTTCATGTTCTGCTTCATGTCCTGCTTCATGTTCTGCTTCATGTTCTGCTTCATGTCCTGCTTCATGTCCTTCTTCATGTTCTGCTTCATGTCCTGCTTCATGTTCTGCTTCATGTTCTGCTTCATGTCCTGCTTCATGTCCTGCTTCATGTCCTGCTTCATGTCCTGCTTCATGTTCTGCTTCATGTCCTTCTTCATGTTCTGCTTCATGTCCTGCTTCATGTTCAAGAGATGGATCAGATGTTCACTCAACACCACATTAATTCAATTTTCAATTCAATTGACCTTCTATCCGTGAATATTTGTCGATACAAACAAATCATTTCTTCAGTTTGTTGACGAACCTTCAGAAGATTCTTCTATAGTTCGGTGTCTTCAACATCTTGTGTCAGCAGAGCTTCATCCTGATGGTCGTTGGATCAATCCCAGCTTCTGCTTCAACCAGGAGAACCAGGAGGAACGACCGGATCCCTCGGGTTCTTCCTCCTCTCAGGCCTGACACTCAAGGTCGTCTGCTGAGGTCACTGGTTCTCCAGCAGATTTACGTTCTCGCTGCGCACGAACCAGAACCTCCTCCAGACCCAGATGTTCAGAGCGGCTTGATTTATTTATTTATCATCTCTGCTCACGAATATCATTATTTAGTTATATTTATGTGACTTTATTTGAACACTTTTATAATCAATAATCTACACTTTTGTGTTTCTTAGGATTTGTATTGTGACCTTTGTGTGATTTGTTGTGTGAAGAGCAAAGAGAACCTGAGGAACCTGAGGAAGCTGAGGAACATAAGGAACCTGAGGAACCTGAGGAACATGAGGAACCTGAGGAACCTGAGGAACCTGAGGAACATGAGGAACATGAGGAACCTGAGGAACCTGAGGAACATGAGGAACCTGAGGAACATGAGGAACCTGAGGAACGTGAGGAACCTGAGGAACCTGAGGAACATGAGGAACCTGAGGAACCTGAGGAACATGAGGAACCTGAGGAACCTGAGGAACATGAGGAACCTGAGGAACCTGAGGAACCTGAGGAACATGAGGAACCTGAGGAACATGAGGAACCTGAGGAACATGAGGAACCTGAGGAACATGAGGAACCTGAGGAACATGAGGAACCTGAGGAACATGAGGAACCTGAGGAACCTGAGGAACATGAGGAACCTGAGGAACATGAGGAACCTGAGGAACCTGAGGAACCTGAGGAACATGAGGAACCTGAGGAACTTGAGGAACCTGAGGAACATGAGGAACCTGAGGAACCTGAGGAACATGAGGACACGTGAGAACATCTTGTTCTTCTGTTGATGGACACGTGAGAACATCTTGTTCTTCTGTTGATGGACGAGAACATCTTGTTTTCTGATGTGGACACGTGAGAACATCTTGTTCTTCTGTTGATGGACACGTGAGAACATCTTGTTCTTCTGTTGATGGACACGTGAGAACATCTTGTTCTTCTGTTGATGGACACGTGAGAACATCTTGTTCTTCTGTTGATGGACACGTGAGAACATCTTGTTCTTCTGTTGATGGACACGTGAGAACATCTTGTTCTTCTGTTGATGGACACGTGAGAACATCTTGTTCTTCTGTTGATGGACACGTGAGAACATCTTGTTCTTCTGTTGATGGACACGTGAGAACATCTTGTTCTTCTGTTGATGGACACGTGAGAACATCTTGTTCTTCTGTTGATGGACACGTGAGAACATCTTGTTCTTCTGTTGATGGACACGTGAGAACATCTTGTTCTTCTGTTGATGGACACGTGAGAACATCTTGTTCTTCTGTTGATGGACAGTGGAGAACATCTTGTTCTTCTGTTGATGGACATGAGAAATCTTGTTCTTCTTTGAGAAATCTTTGATGGACACGTGAGAACATCTTGTTCTTCTGTTGATGGACACGTGAGAATTTGAGACTGAGAATCTTGTTCTTCTGTTGATGGACACGTGAGAACATCTTGTTCTTCTGTTGATGGACATGGAGAACATCTTGTTCTTCTGTTGATGGACACGTGAGAACATCTTGTTCTTCTGTTGATGGACACGTGAGAACATCTTGTTCTTCTGTTGATGGACACCTGAGAACATCTTGTTCTTCTGTTGATGGACACGTGAGAACATCTTGTTCTTCTGTTGATGGAGACGTGAGAACATCTTGTTCTTCTGATGATGGACACGTGAGAACATCTTGTTCTTCTGTTGATGGACACGTGAGAACATCTTGTTCTTCTGTTGATGGACACGTGAGAACATCTTGTTCTTCTGTTGATGGACACGTGAGAACATCTTGTTCTTCTGATGATGGACACGTGAGAACATCTTCTTGTTCTTTTGATGGACACGTGAGAACATCTTGTTCTTCTGTTGATGGACACGTGAGAACATCTTGTTCTTCTGATGATGGACACGTGAGAACATCTTGTTCTTCTGTTGATGGACACGTGAGAACATCTTGTTCTTCTGTTGATGGACACGTGAGAACATCTTGTTCTTCTGTTGATGGACACGTGAGAACATCTTGTTCTTCTGTTGATGGACACGTGAGAACATCTTCTTCTTTTGATGGACACGTGAGAACATCTTGTTCTTCTGTTGATGGACACGTGAGAACATCTTGTTCTTCTGATGATGGACACGTGAGAACATCTTGTTCTTCTGTTGATGGACACGTGAGAACATCTTGTTCTTCTGTTGATGGACACGTGAGAACATCTTCTCGTCCTGATCCTCAAATATTTCATGTTTTCATCAGATGTTTAAAATAAACTCATGTTTTCAGTGAAACTTAAATTTTTCAAGAAAATTCCTTGTGAACCGACTTTTGGCAACACTTCGTAGAACCAGCATGTGTGGAAGAAACGACCTGAGCTTCACCTGTCAGGGGTCATCAAGGGTCGTCAGGGGTCATCAAGGGTCGTCAGGGGTCATTAAGGGTCGTCAGGGGTCATCAAGGGTCATCAGGGGTCATTAAGGGTCGTCAGGGGTCATCAAGGGTCGTCAGGGGTCATTAAGGGTCGTCAGGGGTCATTAAGGGTCGTCAGGGGTCAGGGTCGTCAGGGGTCAGGAGTCAAGGGTCGTCAGGGGTCATCAAGGGTCGTCAGGGGTCATTAAGGGTGATCAGGGGTCATCAAGGGTCGTCAGGAGTCATTAAGGGTCATCAGGGGTCATCAAGGGTCGTCAGGAGTCATTAAGGGTCGTCAGGGGTCATCAAGGGTCGTCAGGGGTCATCATGGGTCATCAAGAGTCATTAAGGGTCGTCAGGGGTCATCAAGGGTCGTCAGGAGTCATTAAGGGTTGTCAGGGGTCATCAAGGGTCGTCAGGAGTCATTAAGGGTCGTCAGGGGTCATCAAGGGTCGTCAGGGGTCATCATGGGTCATCAGGGGTCGTAAAGGATCGTCAGGGGTCATTAAGGGTCGTCAGGGGTCATCAGGGGTCATCCTGGGTCATCAGGGGTCGTAAAGGATCGTCAGGGGTCATTAAAGGTCGTCAGGGGTCATCAGGGGTCGTCAGGAGTCATTAAGGGTCGTCAGGGGTCATAAGGGTCGTCAGGGAGTCAGGGGTCAGGGTCAGGGGTCAAGGGTCGTCAGGGGTCATCATGGGTCATCAGGGGTCGTAAAGGATCGTCAGGGGTCATGGTCAAGGGTCGTCAGGGGTCATCAGGGGTCATCCTGGGTCATCAGGGGTCGTAAAGGATCGTCAGGGGTCATTAAGGGTCGTCAGGGGTCATCAGGGGTTGTCAGGGGTCATCAGTGGTCATCAGGGGTCATAAAGGATCGTCAGGGGTCATCAGGGGTTGTCAGGGGTCATCAGGGGTCATCATGGGTCATCAGGGGTCGTAAAGGATCGTCAGGGGTCATTAAGGGTCGTCAGGGGTCATCAGGGGTTGTCAGGGGTCATCAGGGGTCGTCAGGGGTCATCAGGGGTCATAAAGGATCGTCATGGGTCATCAGGGGTCGTCAGAGCGTCCTGCTGCACCCCCTCACTGGAGTCGAACCTTCAGCTGGATCATGTCAAGAAGAATCAAACCTGTGGCTCAACAACAGACGAACATAAACGCAGGAATGTTGGCTTCAATAAAAACTAAAGTCGCTTCAAACCACGACGACTCGAGAAACAGATTCAATGATCTTTGACTCTCGGAATTCCGTCGTAAAACTGCATTTACTGACCGACCTATAAATTCCTGTCGGATCCTCGTCACTGACGACGAATCGTAAACTTTTTTCCGACTCATCTGTTCCGGTGTCGCCATGGTAACGACAAAAGTTCCTCAGTTTTCCTTCTATTGACGAGAAGTTTTTTATCTTTAATAAAATGTTTAAACGTTGTTTTAAACATCGTTGTTCTTCTTATATATTTACACACTCGTGGTTCTTCTTATATATATTTACACACTCGTTGTTCTTCTTATACATTTACACACTCGTTGTTCTTCTTATATATTTACACACTCGTTGTTCTTCTTATATATTTACACACTCGTTGTTCTTCTTATATATTTACACACTCGTTGTTCTTCTTATATATTTACACACTCGTTGTTCTTCTTATATATTTACACACTCGTTGTTCTTCTTATACATTTACACACTCGTTGTTCTTCTTATATATTTACACACTCGTTGTTCTTCTTATATATTTACACACTCATTGTTCTTCTTATATATTTACACACTCATTGTTCTTCTTATATATTTACACACTCGTTGTTCTTCTTATATATTTACACACTCGTTGTTCTTCTTATATATTTACACACTCGTTGTTCTTCTTATATACATTTACACACTTGTTATTCTTCTTATATATTTACACACTCGTTGTTCTTCTTATATATTTACACACTCGTTGTTGTTCTTCTTATATATTTACACACTCATTGTTCTTCTTATATACATTTACACACTTGTTATTCTTCTTATATATTTACACACTCGTTGTTCTTCTTATATATTTACACACTCATTGTTCTTCTTATATATTTACACACTCGTTGTTCTTCTTATATATTTACACACTCGTTGTTCTTCTTATATACATTTACACACTTGTTATTCTTCTTATATATTTACACACTCGTTGTTCTTCTTATATATATTTACACACTCGTTGTTCTTCTTATATATTTACACACTCGTTGTTCTTTTTATATATTTACACACTCGTTGTTGTTCTTCTTATATATTTACACACTCATTGTTCTTCTTATATATTTACACACTCGTTGTTCTTCTTATATATATTTACACACTCGTTGTTTTTCTTATATATTTACATACTCATTGTTCTTCTTATATATTTACACACTCGTTATTCTTCCTTTATATTTACACCCTTTCGTTTCATATTATTTACACACTTGTTGTTCTTCTTATATATTTACACACTCGTTGTTCTTCTTATATATATTTACACACTTGTTGTTCTTCTTATATATTTACACACTTGTTGTTCTTCTTATATATTTACACACTCGTTGTTCTTCTTATATATTTACACTCTTTGTTCCTTCTTATATATTTACACACTCGTTGTTCTTCTTATATATTTACACACTCGTTGTTCTTCTTATATATTTACACACTCGTTGTTCTTCTTATATATTTACACACTCGTTGTTCTTCTTATATATTTACACACTCGTTGTTCTTCTTATATATTTACACACACCTCATTGTTCTTCTTTATAACGTTATTTACACACTCGTTGTTCTTCTTATATATTTACACACTCGTTGTTCTTCTTATATATTTACACACTCGTTGTTCTTCTTTATATATTTTCACACTCGTTTTCTTCTTGTATATATTTACACACTCGTTGTTCTTCTTATATATTTACACACTCGTTGTTCTTCTTATATATTTACACACTCGTTGTTCTTCTTTTTATACATTTACACACTCTTGTTTTTCTATATATTTACACACTCGTTGTTCTTCTTATATATTTACATTTTTTCTTATATACACACTCGTTGTTCTTTTTTATATATTTACACACTCGTTGTTCTTCTTATATATTTACACACTCGTTGTTCTTCTTATATATTTACACACTCGTTGTTCTTCTTATATATTTACACACTCGTTGTTCTTCTTATATATATTTACACACTCGTTGTTCTTCTTATATATTTACACACTCATTGTTCTTCTTTATATATTTACACACTCGTTGTTCTTCTTATATATTTACACCTTGTTCTTCTTATATATTTACACACTCGTTGTTCTTCTTATATATTTACCCTTGTTCTTCTTTTATATATTTACACACTCATTTGTTCTTCTTATATATTTCTACACACTCGTTGTTCTTCTTATATATTTACACACTCGTTGTCTATTACACACTCATTGTTCTTCTTATATATATTTACACACTCATTGTTCTTCTTATATATATTTACACTCATTGTTCTTCTTATATATTTACACACTCGTTGTTCTTCTTATATATTTACACACTCGTTGTTCTTCTTATATATTTACACACTCGTTGTTCTTCTTATATATTTACACACTCGTTGTTCTTCTTATATATTTACACACTCGTTGTTCTTCTTATATATTTACACACTCATTGTTCTTCTTATATATATTTACACACTCATTGTTCTTCTTATATATATTTACACACTTATTGTTCTTCTTATATATATTTACACACTCGTTGTTCTTCTTATATATTTACACACTCGTTGTTCTTCTTATATATTTACACACTCGTTGTTCTTCTTATTATATTTACACACTCGTTGTTCTTCTTATATATTTACACACTCGTTGTTCTTCTTATATATTTACACACTCATTGTTCTTCTTATATATATTTACACACTCATTGTTCTTCTTATATATATTTACACACTCATTGTTCTTCTTATATATATTTACACACTCATTGTTCTTCTTATATATTTACACACTCGTTGTTCTTCTTATATATTTACACACTCGTTGTTCTTCTTATATATTTACACACTCGTTGTTCTTCTTATATATATTTACACACTCGTTGTTCTTCTTATATATTTACACACTCGTTGTTCTTCTTATATATTTACACACTCATTGTTCTTCTTATATATATTAACACACTCATTGTTCTTCTTATATATTTACACACATCTTCTTATATATATTTACACACTTTGTTCTTCTTTAAATATATTTACACACTCATTGTTTTATTATATTTTTTCTACACTCGTTGTTCTTCTTATACATTTACACACTCGTTGTTCTTCTTATATATTTACACACTCATTGTTCTTCTTATATATATTAACACACTCATTGTTCTTCTTATATATATTTACACACTCATTGTTCTTCTTATATATTTACACACTCTCTTATTGTTCTTCTTATATATTTACACACTCGTTGTTCTTCTTATATATTTACACACTCGTTGTTCTTCTTATATATTTACACACTCGTTGTTCTTCTTATATATTTACACACACTCGTTGTTCTTCTTATATATTTACACTCATTGTTCTTCTTATATATTTACACACTCATTGTGCTTCTAATATATTTACACACTCATTGTTCTTCTTATATATATTTACACACTCATTGTTCTTCTTATATATTTACACACTCATTGTTCTTCTTATATATTTACACACTCATTGTTCTTCTTATATATTTACACACTCGTTGTTCTTCTTATATATTTACACACTCGTTGTTCTTCTTATATATTTACACACTCGTTGTTCTTCTTATATATTTACACACTCATTGTTCTTCTTATATATATTAACACACTCATTGTTCTTCTTATATATATTAACACACTCATTGTTCTTCTTATATATATTTACACACTCATTGTTCTTCTTATATATTTACACACTCGTTGTTCTTGTTATATATTTACACACTCGTTGTTCTTCTTATATATTTACACACTCGTTGTTCTTCTTATACATTTACACACTCATTGTTCTTCTTATATATATTAACACACTCATTGTTCTTCTTATATATATTTACACACTCATTGTTCTTCTTATATATTTACACACTCGTTGTTCTTCTTATATATTTACACACTCGTTGTTCTTCTTATATATTTACACACTCGTTGTTCTTCTTATATATTTACACACTCGTTGTTCTTCTTATATATTTACACACTCGTTGTTCTTCTTATACATTTACACACTCGTTGTTCTTCTTATATATTTACACACTCGTTGTTCTTCTTATATATTTACACACTCGTTGTTCTTCTTATACATTTACACACTCGTTGTTCTTCTTATATATTTACACACTCATTGTTCTTCTTATATATATTAACACACTCATTGTTCTTCTTATATATATTAACACACTCATTGTTCTTCTTATATATATTTACACACTCGTTGTTCTTCTTATATATTTACACACTCGTTGTTCTTGTAGTATATATTTTTTCACACGCATTTTCTCGTTGGGTTCTTCTTATATATTTACACACTCGTTGTTCTTCTTATACATTTACACACTCATTGTTCTTCTTATATATATTAACACACTCATTGTTCTTCTTATATATATTTACACACTCATTGTTCTTCTTATATATTTACACACTCGTTGTTCTTCTTATATATTTACACACTCGTTGTTCTTCTTATATATTTACACACTCGTTGTTCTTCTTATACATTTACACACTCGTTGTTCTTCTTATATATTTACACACTCGTTGTTCTTCTTATATATTTACACACTCGTTGTTCTTCTTATATATATTTACACACTCGTTGTTCTTCTTATATATTTACACACTCATTGTTCTTCTTATATATATTTTCAAACTCGTTGTTCTTTTTATATATTTACACACTCGTTGTTCTTCTTATATATTTACACACTCGTTGTTCTTCTTATATATTTACACACTCGTTGTTCTTCTTATACATTTACACACTCGTTGTTCTTCTTATATATATTTACACACTCGTTGTTCTTCTTATATATTTACACACTCATTGTTCTTCTTATATATATTTACACACTCGTTGTTCTTCTTATATATTTACACACTCATTTTTTACACACTCGTTGTTCTTCTTATATATTTACACACTCGTTGTTCTTCTTATATATTTACACACTTGTTGTTCTTCTTATATATATTTACACACTCATTGTTCTTCTTATATATATTTACACACTTGTTGTTCTTCTTATATATTTACACACTCGTTGTTCTTCTTATATATTTACACACTTGTTGTTCTTCTTATATATATTTACACACTCATTGTTCTTCTTATATATTTTTCACACCCCTCACTTTTGTTCTTTCGTTCATACCATTTACACACCTTGTTGTTCTTCTTATATATATTTACACACTCATTGTTCTTCTTTATATATATTTACACACTCATTGTTCTTCTTATATATTTACACAACTTTTGTTCTTCTTTATATATTTACACACTCATTTTTTCTTCTTTTTATATAATTTACACACTCATTGTTCTTCTTATATATTTACACACTCATTGTTCTTCTTATATATTTACACACTCGTTGTTCTTCTTATATATTTACCCACTCGTTTTCTTCTTATATATTTACACACTCGTTGTTCTTCTTATATATTTACACACTCATTGTTCTTCTTTTTTTATTTCACACTCATTGTTCTTCTTATATATATTACACACTCATTGTTCTTCTTATATATATTTACACACTCATTGTTCTTCTTATATATTTACACACTCGTTGTTCTTCGTTATATATTTACACACTCGTTGTTCTTCTTATATATATTTACACACTCGTTGTTCTTCTTATATATTTACACACTCACTGTTGTTCTTCTTATATATTTACACACTCATTGTTCTTCTTATATATATTTACACACTCATTGTTCTTCTTATATATATTTACACACTCATTGTTCTTCTTATATATATTTACACACTCATTGTTCTTCTTATATATTTACACACTCATTGTGCTTCTTATATATTTACACACTCATTGTTCTTCTTATATATTTATAACACTCGTTGTTCTTCTTATATATTTACACACTCGTTGTTCTTCTTATATATTTACACACTCATTGTTCTTCTTATATATTTAACACACTCATTGTTCTTCTTATATATATTTACACACTCATTTGTTCTTCTTATACTTGTTCTTCTTATATATTTACACACTCGTTGTTCTTCTTATATATTTACACACTCGTTGTTCTTCTTATATATTTACACACTCGTTGTTCTTCTTATATATTTACACACTCATTGTTCTTCTTATATATTTACACACTCATTGTTCTTCTTATATATTTACACACTCATTGTTCTTCTTATATATATTTACACACTCGTTGTTCTTCTTATATATTTACACACTCATTGTTCTTCTTATATATTTACACACTCGTTGTTCTTCTTATATATTTACACACTCTTGTTGTTCTTCTTATATATTTACACACTCGTTGTTTCTTCTTATATATTTACATTGTTCTTCTTATATATTTACACTCTTTTTTTTTTTTTTTTTTGTTTCTTCTTATATATTTACACACTCGTTGTTCTTCTTATATATTTACACACTCATTGTTGTTCTTCTTATATATTTACACACTCGTTGTTCTTCTTATATATTTACACACTCATTGTTCTTCTTCTTATATATACACACACTCGTTGTTCTTCTTATACATTTACACACTCGTTATTCTTCTTATATATATTTACACACTCGTTGTTCTTCTTATATATTTACACACTCATTGTTCTTCTTATATATTTACACACTCGTTGTTCTTCTTATATATATTTACACACTTGTTGTTCTTCTTATATATTTACACACTCGTTGTTCTTCTTATATATATTTACACACTCGTTGTTCTTCTTATATATTTACACACTCGTTGTTCTTTTTATATATTTACACACTCGTTGTTGTTCTTCTTATATATTTACACACTCGTTGTTCTTCTTATATATTTACACACTCGTTGTTCTTCTTATACATTTACACACTCGTTATTCTTCTTATATATATTTACACACTCGTTGTTCTTCTTATATATTTACACACTCATTGTTCTTCTTATATATTTACACACTCGTTGTTCTTCTTATATATTTACACACTCGTTGTTCTTCTTATATATTTACACACTCGTTGTTCTTCTTATATATATTTACACACTCGTTGTTCTTCTTATATATTTACACACTCGTTGTTCTTCTTATATATTTACACACTCATTGTTCTTCTTATATATTTACACACTCGTTGTTCTTCTTATATATATTTACACACTCATTGTTCTTCTTATATATTTACACACTCATTGTTCTTCTTATATATTTACACACTCGTTGTTCTTCTTATATATTTACACACTCATTGTTCTTCTTATATATTTACACACTCATTGTTCTTCTTATATATTTACACACTCGTTGTTCTTCTTATATATTTACACACTCATTGTTCTTCTTATATATATTATACACACTCATTGTTCTTCTTATATATATTTACACACTCATTGTTCTTCTTATATATATTAACACACTCATTGTTCTTCTTATATATTTACACACTCGTTGTTCTTCTTATATATTTACACACTTGTTGTTCTTCTTATACATTTACACACTCGTTGTTCTTCTTATATATTTACACACTCATTGTTCTTCTTATATATTTACACACTCATTGTTCTTCTTATATATTTACACACTCGTTGTTCTTCTTATATATTTACACACTCATTGTTCTTCTTATACATTTACACACTCGTTGTTCTTCTTATATATTTACACACTCGTTGTTCTTCTTATACATTTTACACACCTTCACGTTGTTCTTCTTATATATTTACACACTCGTTGTTCTTCTTATATATTTACACACTCATTGTTCTTCTTATATATTTACACACTCGTTGTTCTTCTTATATATTCACACTCCTGTTGTGTTGTCAGTGTTTGAGTCTGAGGTTGTCGGTTCCTCGCCCGCTCGTCAACAGTAGTTCGGATCCATACAAACCAGATTAAGAATCAATTTGATCCAGTGTCAGACTGTCTGGCGCCTGAAGAGCCTCAAAGCTTTTAATATTAACGTTTTATCTTCTTAACGTGCGAGTCCAGCTGCAGACTCACATCTCACAGCGTGAATCTGAAATGATGAAGGTCAGTGAAGCAACACCTTGATTTATCCAGACTTAGTTTCAATAAAGATTCAAAGAAACGTTCAAACCAAACCTCATGTGATCCTCAGGTGAACCTCATGTGATCCTCAGGTGAACCTCATGTGATCCTTAGGTGAACCTCATGTGATCCTCAAGTGATCCTCAAGTGATCCTCAGGTGAACCTCATGTGATCCTCAGGTGAACCTCATGTGATCCTCAGTTGAACCTCATGTGATCCTCAGGTGAACCTCATGTGATCCTCAGTTGAACCTGTGATCCTCAGGTGAACCTCATGTGATCCTCAGGTGAACCTCATGTGATCCTCAGTTGAACCTCAAGAGATCCTCAGGTGAACCTCATGTGATCCTCAAGTGATCCTCAGTTGAACCTCAAGTGATCCTCAGGTGAACCTCATGTGATCCTCAGTTGAACCTCAAGTGATCCTCAGGTGAACCTCATGTGATCCTCAGTTGAACCTCAAGTGATCCTCAGGTGAACCTCATGTGATCCTCAAGTGATCCTCAGTTGAACCTCAAGTGATCCTCAGGTGAACCTCATGTGATCCTCAGGTGAACCTCATGTGATCCTCAAGGTGAACCTCATGTGATCCTCAGGTGAACCTCATGATGTGATCGCTCAAGTGATCCTCAGGTGAACCTCATGTGATCCTCAGGTGAACCTCATGTGATCCTCAAGTGAACCTCATGTGAACCTCATGTGATCCTCAGGTGAACCTCAAGTGATCCTCAGGTGAACCTCATGTGACCTCTCAAGTGATCCTCAGTTGAACCTCAAGTGATCCTCAGGTGAACCTCATGTGATCCTCAGGTGAACCTCATGTGATCCTCAAGTGATCCTCAGGTGAACCTCATGTGATCCTCAGGTGAACCTCATGTGATCCTCAAGTGATCCTCAGTTGATCCTCAGGTGAACCTCAAGTGATCCTCAGGTGAACCTCATGTGATCCTCAGGTGAACCTCAAGTGATCCTCAGGTGAACCTCATGTGATCCTCAGGTGAACCTCAGGTGATCCTCAGGTGAACCTCATGTGATCCTCAGGAGAACCTCATGTGATCCTCAAGTGATCCTCAGGTGAACCTCAAATACCTCAAGGTTGTGTCTGAACAGCTTTTCCTGGATCAGAGCGACATCCATGAGAAGTTTCAGTCTGGCTTCTGTAAACATCTATGGAGACAGTCTTACTGAAAGTGTCCAGTGACGTCATAATGTTCTGGTTCTGTTGGATCTGTCCTCAGCCTTTGACACAGTTGAACCAGATCCTGCTGAGAAGACTGAGGGATGAAGACTGTCTGGGTCTGTGTTAGAATGGTTCTCAGTTTTAGTGTATCTGTCAATCAAATGAGGTCTGAATCATCTGTTGTGTGGAGTCCCTCAAGGTTCTGTTCTGGGTCCTTTATTGTTTGTACTTGAGTCCTCTGGTCAAATCATGATGTTTCTTATCACATGTTTGCTGATGACATCCAGCTCTACTGCTCTGTTGATCCAACTGATCAGAGGCTGAACTTAGTCAATTGTTGCTAGAAATCAAACAATGAGTGAAAACACTTTGAAGCTAAATGTGGACAAAACTGAAACTCTGGTGATTGTTGATGATAAGGTTCAGGGTTGAGTCAGTACTTGGGTGACTTATGTCAGTCTGTCAAACTGAGCCTGAGAAACCTGGGTGTTGTATTTGATAAAGACATGTCTCTTGTTCGACACTGAAGAAAACTGACCAGAAACTGTTTCCTTCAACTGAGAAAAATCTCTAAACTTAGGAAAATGTTGTCACAACATGATCTGGATCTTATAATGTGTTTGTTTCTTCTCGTCTGGACTATTGTAACAGTTTGTTTTCATGTCTTAACAAGAAGGATCGTCTCGTCTGCAGTTGATTCAAAACTCTGAGCCGCTCTAGTAGAAGAACTCACATTTCTCCTTCAAACTCTTCACTGGCTTCCAGTTTCTTTCAGGATCAACTTTAGAATTCTAACTTTCAGATCTATTCATGGTCAGACCTTCATGATCTGATCCAGACTTACACCCCAGCTCGGGCTCTGAGGTCTGTGGACCAGAATCTACTGATGGTTCCTGAACTTCTGGACCAGAGGAGAGAAATCCTTCCAGACTGTTGCTCCTAAGCTTTGGAACCATCTCTGTGTTTGATGATCTACTGACTCCTTCAAGAAACATCTGTGTTTGATGATCTACTGACTCCTTCAAGAAACATCTGTGTTTGATGATCTACTGACTCCTTTAAGAAACATCTGTGTTTGATGATCTACTGACTCCTTCAAGAAACATCTCTGTGTTTGATGATCTACTGACTCCTTCAAGAAACATCTGTGTTTGATGATCTACTGACTCCTTCAAGAAACATCTGTGTTTGATGATCTACTGACTCCTTCAAGAAACATCTGTGTTTGATGATCTACTGACTCCTTCAAGAAACATCTCTGTGTTTGATGATCTACTGACTCCTTCAAGAAACATCTGTGTTTGATGATCTACTGACTCCTTCAAGAAACATCTGTGTTTGATGATCTACTGACTCCTTCAAGAAACATCTGTGTTTGATGATCTACTGACTCCTTCAAGAAACATCTCTGTGTTTGATGATCTACTGACTCCTTCAAGAAACATCTGTGTTTGATGATCTACTGACTCCTTCAAGAAACATCTGTGTTTGATGATCTACTGACTCCTTCAAGAAACATCTGTGTTTGATGATCTACTGACTCCTTCAAGAAACATCTGTGTTTGATGATCTACTGACTCCTTCTAGAAACATCTGTGTTTGATGATCTACTGACTCCTTCAAGAAACATCTCTGTGTTTGATGATCTACTGACTCCTTCAAGAAACATCTGTGTTTGATGATCTACTGACTCCTTCAAGAAACATCTGTGTTTGATGATCTACTGACTCCTTCAAGAAACATGTGTGTTTGATGATCTACTGACTCCTTCAAGAAACATCTCAACACACTTTGATTTGAGCTTTTTTTTCCTTTTTTTTTTGTCGGTGTGTTTTTTTTTTTTTTTTTTTTTTTTTTTTTCCTTGGTTTTTTTTTTTTTTTTAAAGGGGGGTTCCCCCCCCGGGGGAAAAAATTTAAAAAAAAAATTTTTTTTTTCCCCCCCCCCCCCCCCCCCCCCCCCCCCCCCCCCCCCCCCCCCCCCCCACCCCCCCCCCCCCCCCCCCCCGACACACACCAGACACAGCACAGACACACACCAGACACATGCAACAGATACACACCAGACACATGCAAACAGACACACACCAGACACACAGACAGACACACACCAGACACACAACAGACACACACCGGACACACGACAGACACACACCAGACACACACCAGACACACACCAGAAACACGACAGACACACACCAGACACACACAGCACACACACCAGAAACACCAAGACACACACACCAGACACAAGACAGACACACACCAGACACACGACAGACACACACCAGACACACAACAGACACACACACCACACACAGACACGACACAACACACACCAGACACACAACAGACACACACCAGACACAAGACAGACACACAACAGACACACGACAGACACACACCAGACACAAGACAGACACACACCAGACACACAACAGACACACACCAGACACACGACAGATACACACCAGACACATGACAGACACACACCAGACACACGACAGACACACACCAGACACACGACAGACACACACCAGAAACACAACAGACACACACCAGACACAAGACTGACACACACCAGACACAAAACAGACACACACCAGAAACACAACAGACACACACCAGACACACAACAGACACACACCACACACAAGACAGAAACACAGCAACAACACGACACACACACCAGACACACACCAGACACAAGACAGACACACACCAGACACAAAACAGACACACACCAGACACACGACAGACACACACCAGACACACACTAAGACACACACCGGACACAAGACAGACACACACCAGAAACACAACAGACACACACCAGACACATGACAGATACACACCAGACACACGACAGACACACACCAGACACACGACAGACACACACCAGACACACGACAGACACACACCAGAAACACAACAGACACACACCGGACACACGACAGACACACACCAGACACACAACAGACACACACCGGACACACGACAGACACACACCAGACACACACCAGACACACACCAGACAGACACACACCAGACACAAGACAGACACACACCAGACACACGACAGACACACACCAGACACAAGACAGACACACACCAGACACACGACAGACACACACCAGAAACACAACAGACACACACAGACACACGACAGACACAGCAGACACACAGACACACACCAGACACAGACACACGACAGACACACACCAGACACAAGACAGACACACAGCAGACACACGACAGACACAGACACAGAAACACAACAGACACACACCAGACACACGACAGACACACACCAGACACACAACAGACACACACCAGGACACACGACAGACCAACACACCAAGACACACAACAACAGACACACACCAGACACAGACAGACACAACAGACACACACCAGACACACAACACAGGACACACACCAGACACACGACAGACACACACCAAGACACACAACAGACACACACCAGACACACGACAGATACACACCAAGACACACAACAGACACACACCAGACACACGACAGATACACACCAAGACACACGACAGATACACACCAGAAACACAACAGACACACACCAGACACACGACAGACACACACCAGAAACACAACAGACACACACCGGACACACGACAGACACACACCAAGACACACAGCAGACACACACCAAGACACACAACAGACACACACCAGACACACAGACAGACACACACCAGACACACGACAGACACACACCAGACACACGACAGACACACCAGACACACGACAGACACACACCAGACACACAACAGACACACACCAGACACACGACAGACACACACCAGACACACGACAGACACACACCAGACACACGACAGACACACACCAGACACACAGCAGACACACAACAGACACACACCAGACACACGACAGACACACACCAGACACACGACAGATACACGACAGATACACGACAGATACACGACAGATACACACCAAGACACACAACAGACACACACCAGACACACGACAGACACACACCAGACACACGACAGACACACACCAGACACACGACAGATACACACCAGACACACAGCAGAGACACAACGGACACACACCAGACACACGACAGATACACACCAAGACACACAACAGACACACACCAAGACACACAGCAGAGACACAACAGACACACACCGGACACACGACAGATACACACCAAGACACACAGCAGAGACAAGACAAAGACTAACGTGAATGTTGCAGTGAATTGTGGGAGATTCTTGTGACGTGTTTCTCTGAACAACTATCTTCAGGATTGTCTGAGAAACTGAATCATGAAATCAACTGGTGAACGTCTTCTGTGTCCAGAGTCCAAACAATGTGAAGACGTTCAGTCATGAAAGAATACTTGGTTGTCGTGGCGATAGAGTTTCTGTTGGTAATCTTTGAAATACCAACAAAAAGGTTGAAACTTCAGTGCTTTGATGTTTCCAGGAGAAAACAGGTAACTTGTGTTTTGACGTAAACGACTCCAGACCATAATATCTTGGCTGGTTCATTATTCATGGCATCTGTGTTTGTGTCGTTGTGTTGTTGAACTGTGTCGGCTCAGGTGCTAAAAATAGATCAGAAGTGCTGCTTGACTGGCAGGATTCCTTCTCTGACCCACTTCCTGTTTCAAAGCTTCACCGTCAAACATCTTCTGACGCCGACGATCCGTTTAGAAAGTTCTGCCGTTTTCTTCCCTTGATGGTCTCTGAAGACTTCCTTGAGCTGAGCTTCACTGCCACACAAACAAACACCAGTTCAATCCCCGCGACAACACACTGGTGCAGAGAGAAGTTTATGGGATGTTTTAGTTGGAAACACATGATCTCCAATAAGAGCAGTTTCTACAGAAGAAACGTTCTGAGCCACAAAGATCCAGCGAGAAGTTTGTGTCTATTTTCATCTCAGTTCTGCGGTCGTCACGGATCTCAAGAGGAGAAAATCCTGGAGAAAGATTTTATCTTCACAGAAGATTCAAGAATCGGTTCAAATGTGAAGGTCGTGACGCGTCGAGTTCATTCAACGTATCTCAGAAGAAACCAATCTTCAGATGAAGTTTCTTCACTTTGTTCTTTTAATAAATAAATGTTCTCACAAACTTTAGCTTCACTTTTGATCCCTTCAAGAAAAACATCACAGAAAGTCTCACCTTCACTGATCAATTCTTTCATCATTAAAACTATTTTAAACCAAACTTTCATAGTTTTAATGATTTAAATGACGCCTTTGATTCTATTCAATCAAACCAAAGATTGTACTTTCACTCCACATGCTATTACAAACACACTGATTCTTTAAGTGACATCAAGAAGGCTCAATTTGACAAGAATGTTTGTTCATTTTAATGTAGTTATCGTCGTCATCATCCAAAAAACACCTTAAACGGCTCGACTGTTACTGAAGCTCCTCAAGAATTGATCAGAAAAAAGTCTATATTTTGATGTTTCTTCATATTTTCAGAGAATGCACTAGAAATATCTCCGTTAGATTAAGTTAAGTTAATTCAGTTAGAAATGAACATTTCAACAAAATAAATCAAATTGGGTTAAATGAGTGAATAATGAACAGTTTAACGGTGAATGAACAAAGGTTGAGTTGATGCTACTTTAAATAGAAATCCATTCATTTTAGCACCGAGGCAGAACATACCTCTGCCAAGGTGATCATGAATCTTTGATCATGAAATCTGTTGGTTCACAGCACCAACGATGAGCCATACAAGCCAACAATTCTTCAGAGCCTTGCTGGGTCCAGATGGATCTCCAGACTATTATCAATGATATGTTTGATTGACAGCGAGAACTTGACGGAGATTAAAGGCGACGGCGTCAGTTCAAGTCGAGGCTCACATGTGTCTCCAGATCTGTCTCCAGATCGTGATCTCGCTGCTGAAGATCAAACCATCTCAACAAGACGCCGCGAGGAATCATCGTCTTCACGAGCTTGTGTTCCATCAAGACTGTGGAACAATATGTTTAGATCTTTTCTTGGTTTCTTTCTCTCTTGACGTCTCTTTTGAAGTCCGTAAGTAAAACCAGCCTAATAATGACTCGCCACATATTTCCTGCAGCTTCGCCTCGTCTTCACCACAAGAATGTGGCTGGAACGCCCCGCGGGATTCTGGGGTTTTGTCTCTAATTTGAATTTTACGTCTGAGGCTGAAGCTGCTCATGAGACCGAAGCAAAGACCATATGAAGCGAGACTTGAACGGCGGCGTGAGGCTCGTCCTCGTCGACTTGAAGAACATCCAGGACTCGTCGTCACTGATCATGTTTCTCTGATCTTCTTCTAATTGATCCTCATCGTCTCTTCAGAAACCCGTTTAGAACAGGCAGAAACTTCAAGCAGAACCAGACTCAGAGTTAACGATCTTCGGCTGTGAGTGGCCGAGAGAGAGAAGAGAGTCAGAGGCATGGAGAGAGAAGGTCAGGATGTCAGGATGTCAGGGGTCAGGATGTCAGGATGTCAGGATGTCAGGATGTCAGGATGTCAGGATGTCAGGATGTCAGGATGTCAGGATGTCAGGATGTCAGGATGTCAGGATGTCAGGATGTCAGGATGTCAGGATGTCAGGATGTCAGGATGTCAGAGGTCAGGATGTCAGGATGTCAGGATGTCAGGATGTCAGGAGGTCAGGATGTCAGAGGGTCAGGATGTCAGGTCAGGATGTCAGGATGTCAGAGGTCAGGATGTCAGAGGTAAGGATGTCAGAGGTCAGGATGTCAGGATGTCAGGGGTCAGGATGTCAGAGGTCAGGATGTCAGGAGGTCAGGATGTCAGAGGTCAGGATGTCAGAGGTCAGGATGTCAGAGGTCAGGATGTCAGGATGTCAGGGGTCAGGATGTAAGGATGTCAGGATGTCAGGATGTCAGGATGTCAGGATGTCAGGATGTCAGAGGTCAGGATGTCAGGATGTCAGGATGTCAGGATGTCAGGATGTCAGGATGTCAGAGGTCAGGATGTCAGGATGTCAGGGGTCAGGATGTCAGAGGTCAGGATGTCAGGATGTCAAGATGTCAGGATGTCAGGATGTCAGAGGTCAGGATGTCAGGATGTCAGGATGTCAGAGGTCAGGATGTCAGAGGTCAGGATGTCAGGATGTCAGGATGTCAGGATGTCAGGATGTCAGGATGTCAGGATGTCAGGATGTCAGGATGTCAGGATGTCAGGATGTCAGGATGTCAGGATGTCAGGATGTCAGGATGTCAGGATGTCAGGATGTCAGGATGTCAGGATGTCAGAGGTCAGGATGTCAGGATGTCAGGATGTCAGGATGTCAGAGGTCAGGATGTCAGGATGTCAGGATGTCAGAGGTCAGGATGTCAGGATGTCAGGATGTCAGAGGTCAGGATGTCAGGGGTCAGGATGTCAGAGGTCAGAATGTCAGATGTCAGGATGTCAGAGGTAAGGATATCAGGAGTCAGGGTGTCAGGATGTCAGAGGTCAGTGGGTCAGGGGGTCAGGGGGTCAGGGGGTCAGGGGGTCAGGGGGTCAGGAGGTCAGGGGGTCAAGGGGACAGGATGTCAAAGGTCAGGAGGTCAGACGTGATGCACCTTCATACTTCTAGTGAAGACGGTTCAGCTGCATCTGTGGTGATAAAGTGACGAGTAAGAAAACCTGTCCTAGAGTTTTCAGTGTCATTTATTGAGCGTCTTAGCATGAGTCAGCAGAACTCACCGAGCATCTCTTCTTTTGTCCTCGAACTTTCACAGTTTTTGATTGTGAAGCGACGCACTGCAGTGGAACAGCCGAGCCAAGCATTTTGTGACAACTTCATCACAAACAGCATGAAAGAGACGGAGCTCAAACAGCAGCGTATTTCCATATAAATAGAAGGAAAGAAACTCTTCCTCCTTTCTTTTTCATGACCTTTGATCGTCCATGAAACTACACTTGAGAAACATGTGATTCTTCTCTTTCAAGTCATGTCTGTGACATCATGAAGTCATGTGACGTCTGTGACATCATGAAGTCATGTGACGTCTGTGACATAATGAAGTCATGTGACGTCTGTGATATAATGAAGTCATGTGACGTCTGTGATATCATGAAGTCATGTGACGTCTGTGATATAATGAAGTCATGTGACGTCTGTGACATCATGAAGTCATTGTGAATATGAAGTCGTCTGTGATATAATGAAGTCATGTGACGTCTGTGATATAATGAAGTCATGTGACGTCTGTGACATCATGAAGTCATGTGACGTCTGTGATATCATGAAGTCATGTGACGTCTGTGATATCATGAAGTCATGTGACGTCTGTGATATAATGAAGTCATGTGACGTCTGTGATATCATGAAGTCATGTGACGTCTGTGATATCATGAAGTCATGTGACGTCTGTGACATCATGAAGTCATGTGACGTCTGTGATATAATGAAGTCATGTGACGTCTGTGATATAATGAAGTCATGTGACGTCTGTGATATCATGAAGTCATGTGACGTCTGTGATATAATGAAGTCATGTGATGTCTGTGACATCATGAAGTCATGTGACGTCTGTGACATCATGAAGTCATGTGACGTCTGTGACATCATGAAGTCATGTGGCGTACTGTGATATCATGAAGTCATGTGACGTCTGTGATATAATGAAGTCATGTGACGTCTGTGATATAATGAAGTCATGTGACGTCTGTGATATCATGAAGTCATGTGACGCCTCGTCATGTGTTTTGATATCATGAAGTCATGTGACGTCTGTGATATAATGAAGTCATGTGGCGTCTGTGATATAATGAAGTCATGTGACGTCTGTGATATCATGAAGTCATGTGACGTCTGTGATATCATGAAGTCATGTGACGTCTGTGATATAATGAAGTCATGTGACGTCTGTGATATAATGAAGTCATGTGACGTCTGTGATATAATGAAGTCATGTGACGTCTGTGATATCATGAAGTCATGTGACGTCTGTGATATAATGAAGTCATGTGACGTCTGTGATATAATGAAGTCATGTGACGTCTGTGATATAATGAAGTCATGTGACGTCTGTGATATAATGAAGTCATGTGACGTCTGTGATATCATGAAGTCATGTGACGTCTGTGATATCATGAAGTCATGTGGGGACCCTGTGATATCATGTTGACGTCTGTGATATAATGAAGTCATGTGACGTCTGTGATATCATGAAGTCATGTGACGTCTGTGATATCATGAAGTCATGTGACGTCTGTGATATAATGAAGTCATGTGACGTCTGTGATATAATGAAGTCATGTGACGTCTGTGATATCATGAAGTCATGTGACGTCTGTGATATAATGAAGTCATGTGACGTCTGTGATATAATGAAGTCATGTGACGTCTGTGATATCATGAAGTCATGTGACGTCTGTGATATAATGAAGTCATGTGACGTCTGTGATATAATGAAGTCATGTGACGTCTGTGACATCATGAAGTCATGTGACGTCTGTGATATCATGAAGTCATGTGACGTCTGTGATATCATGAAGTCATGTGACGTCTGTGACATCATGAAGTCATGTGACGTCTGTGATATCATGAAGTCATGTGACGTCTGTGATATAATGAAGTCATGTGACGTCTGTGATATAATGAAGTCATGTGACGTCTGTGATATAATGAAGTCATGTGACGTCTGTGATATCATGAAGTCATGTGAGCGTCTGTGATATAATGAAGTCATGTGACGTCTGTGATATAATGAAGTCATGTGACGTCTGTGATATAATGAAGTCATGTGACGTCTGTGATATAATGAAGTCATGTGACGTCTGTGATATAATGAAGTCATGTGACGTCTGTGATATAATGAAGTCATGTGACGTCTGTGATATAATGAAGTCATGTGACGTCTGTGATATCATGAAGTCATGTGACGTCTGTGATATAATGAAGTCATGTGACGTCTGTGATATAATGAAGTCATGTGACGTCTGTGATATAATGAAGTCATGTGACGTCTGTGATATCATGAAGTCATGTGACGTCTGTGATATAATGAAGTCATGTGACGTCTGTGATATCATGAAGTCATGTGACGTCTGTGATATAATGAAGTCATGTGGCATGTGGCGCTGTGATATCATGAAGTCATGTGACGTCTGTGATATAATGAAGTCATGTGACGTCTGTGATATAATGAAGTCATGTGACGTCTGTGATATAATGAAGTCATGTGGACGCCTGTGATATCAAAAATGAAGTCATGTGACGTCTGTGATATAATGAAGTCATGTGACGTCTGTGATATAATGAAGTCATGTGACGTCTGTGATATAATGAAGTCATGTGACGTCTGTGATATAATGAAGTCATGTGACGTCTGTGATATAATGAAGTCATGTGACGTCTGTGATATAATGAAGTCATGTGACGTCTGTGATATCATGAAGTCATGTGACGTCTGTGATATAAATGAAGTCATGTGACGTCTGTGATATAATGAAGTCATGTGACGTCTGTGATATAATGAAGTCATGAAGTCATGTGACGTCATGGCGTCTGTGATATAATGAAGTCATGTGACGTCTGTGATATCAATGAAGTCATGTGACGTCTGTGATATAATGAAGTCATGTGACGTCTGTGATATAATGAAGTCATGTGACGTCTGTGATATCATGAAGTCATGTGACGTCTGTGATATCATGAAGTCATGTGACGTCTGTAATATAATGAAGTCATGTGACGTCTGTGATATAATGAAGTCATGTGACGTCTGTGATATCATGAAGTCATGTGACGTCTGTGATATAATGAAGTCATGTGACGTCTGTGACATCATGAAGTCATGTGACGTCTGTGATATCATGAAGTCATGTGATGTCTGTGATATCATGAAGTCATGTGACGTCTGTGATATCATGAAGTCATGTGACGTCTGTGATATAATGAAGTCACACATGTTCTAAGATGAGACACACATGTTCTAAGATGAGACACACATGTTCTAAGATGAGACGCACATGTTCTAAGATGAGACACACATGTTCTAAGATGAGACGCACATGTTCTAAGATGAGACTCACATGTTCTAAGATGAGACTCACATGTTCTAAGATGAGACGCACACGTTCTAAGATGAGACGCACACGTTCTAAGATGAGACGCACACGTTCTAAGATGAGACACACACGTTCTAAGAAAGATGAGACCACACGTTCTAAGATGAGACACACATGTTCTAAGATGAGACACACATGTTCTAAGATGAGACACACACATGTTCTAAGATGAGACACACATGTTCTAAGATGAGACACACATGTTCTAAGATGAGACACACATGTTCTAAGATGAGACTCACACGTTCTAAGATGAGACACACATGTTCTAAGATGAGACGCACATGTTCTAAGATGAGACACACACGTTCTAAGATGAGACGCACATGTTCTAAGATGAGACGCACATGTTCTAAGATGAGCGACACACATGTTCTAAAGATGAGACGCACACGTTCTAAGATGAGACCAGATGAGACTCACATGTTCTAAGATGAGACTCACATGTTCTAAGATGAGACGCACATGTTCTAAGATGAGACACGCTCACATGTTCTAAGATGAGACGCACATGTTCTAAGATGAGACGCACATGTTCTAAGATGAGACGCACACGTTCTAAGATGAGACGCACACGTTCTAAGATGAGACGCACATGTTCTAAGATGAGACGCACACGTTCTAAGATGAGACGCACACGTTCTAAGATGAGACACACGTTCTAAGATGAGACACACGTTCTAAGATGAGACACACGTTCTAAGATGAGACGCACACGTTCTAAGATGAGACACACGTTCTAAGATGAGACGCACACGTTCTAAGATGAGACACACGTTCTAAGATGAGACACACATGTTCTAAGATGAGACTCACATGTTCTAAGATGAGACGCACACGTTCTAAGATGAGACACACACGTTCTAAGATGAGACGCACACGTTCTAAGATGAGACGCACATGTTCTAAGATGAGACTCACATGTTCTAAGATGAGACGCACACGTTCTAAGATGAGACGCACACGTTCTAAGATGAGGTTCTAAGATGAGACGCACACGTTCTAAGATGAGACGCACATGTTCTAAGATGAGACTCACATGTTCTAAGATGAGACCACACGTTCTAAGAAGCACACGTTCTAAGATGAGACGCACACGTTCTAAGATGAGACGCACACGTTCTAAGATGAGACGCACACGTTCTAAGATGAGACTCACATGTTCTAAGAGAGCCACAACGTTCTAAGATGAGACGCACACGTTCTAAGATGAGACTCACATGTTCTAAGATGAGACACACATGTTCTAAGATGAGACTCACATGTTCTAAGATAAGATGAGACTCACACGTTCTAAGATGAGACGCACATGTTCTAAGATGAGACTCACATGTTCTAAGATGAGACTCACACGTTCTAAGATGAGACTCACACGTTCTAAGATGAGACTCACACGTTCTAAGATGAGACTCACATGTTCTAAGATGAGACTCACACGTTCTAAGATGAGACACACGTTCTAAGATGAGACTCACACGTTCTAAGATGAGACACACATGTTCTAAGATGAGACTCACATGTTCTAAGATGAGACGCACACGTTCTAAGATGAGACGCACATGTTCTAAGATGAGACGCACACGTTCTAAGATGAGACTCACATGTTCTAAGATGAGACTCACATGTTCTAAGATGAGACGCACACGTTCTAAGATGAGACGCACACGTTCTAAGATGAGACGCACATGTTCTAAGATGAGACTCACATGTTCTAAGATGAGACTCACACGTTCTAAGATGAGACTCACATGTTCTAAGATGAGACACACATGTTCTAAGATGAGACGCACACGTCGTCGAGCATGTCGTCGATGAGAACATGGTTTTGAGTGTAGATCTTGTACGGCAGATGAGAACGTGGACGAGTCTGGAGAAGATCGTCTGACTGAAGAACATGTTGTCGATGAGAACATGGAACATCTCCTGAAGGAACCACGTGTTGTTCTTGACAACATTTCTTACAGAGAAAAGTGTTTCTGCTGCATGTTTGAAAACATTTAATTTATTGTCAATGATCTGTCGTTCTTGTTCCATCATCACTTTCTGATGCAAATATTCTTCCAGGAAACACTTCACGGTTCTTGACTTTGAGGCTCATGTTCCATCTGAGCCTGTTTACTGGAGTCATGATGCAAATGATCCTCTTGTGGTTCGACCTTCAAGAAGCCACAACACAGAACGTCCTTAATTGATGCTCAAAATAAAAGTTCATGTTCATGTGGTTCATTAAACGTTTGAGCTCAATGTTGAAATCATTATATAAAAGTCAGTAAATGTTTGTTTAAAGTGAATCGAAATCTGATCAAACTTTTCTTTCTCAAAAATTCAACTCTTCTATAACCTCAGGTGAGTCACAGGTGAGGCTCAGGTGAGTCACAGGTGAGTCACAGGTGAGGCTCAGGTGAGTTACAGGTGAGTCACAGGTGAGGCTCAGGTGAGTTACAGGTGAGTCACAGGTGAGGCTCAGGTTAGTCACAGGTGAGTCACAGGTGAGTCACAGGTGAGTCACAGGTGAGTCACAGGTGAGGCTCAGGTGAGTTACAGGTGTACAGGTGGGCTCAGGTGAGTCACAGGTGAGTCACAGGTGAGTCACAGGTGAGTCACAGGTGAGTCACAGGTGAGTCACAGGTGAGTCACAGGTGAGTTACAGGTGAGTCACAGGTGAGTCAGAGGTGAGGCACAGGTGAGTTACAGGTGAGTCACAGGTGAGTTACAGGCGAAGCTCAGGTGAGTCACAGGTGAGTTACAGGTGAGTCACAGGTGAGGCTCAGGTGAGTCACAGGTGAGTCACAGGCGAAGCTCAGGTGAGGCTCAGGTGAGTCACAGGCGCAGCTCAGGTGAGTCACAGGTGAATCACAGGTGAGTCACAGGTGAGTCACAGGTGAAGACAACTGAGCTCCAGTCGCTACATTAAAATGAACAAACATGAAAACACAAGTTTGAATTTTCACTTGAACAGTTTTAACATGTTTGACACGTTATAGAGAAAAGACGTTAACGATGAACAAGAGTTTATATCGACGTCACCGAAGTTTGTTTCCATTAACATTTCTGGCAAATTGAAATTCTTAGATTCATTTTGAGTTATTGTGCAAACAGACACTTAACCAATGTTTGATGTGAACATCATCTAAAGATTTACATTTATATCAAGAACTTCTTAAACATCATCTAAACATTTACATTTATATCAAGAACTTCTTAAACATCATCTAAACATTTACATTTATATCAAGAACTTCTAAACATCATCTAACAATATACAAGAACTATTCTACATTTATATCAAGAACTTCTTAAACATCATCTAAACATTTACATTTATATCAAGAACTTCTTAAACATCATCTAAACATTTACATTTATATCAAGAACTTCTTAAACATCATCTAAACATTTACATTTATATCAAGAACTTAAACATCATCTAAACATCATCTAAACATTTATATCAAGAACTTCTTAAACATCATCTAAACATTTACATTTATATCAAGAACTTCTTAAACATCATCTAAACATTTATATCAAGAACTTCTTAAACATCATCTAAACATTTATATCAAGAACTTCTTAAACATCATCTAAACATTTATATCAAGAACTTCTTAAACATCATCTAACATTTACATTTATATCAAGAACTTCTTAAACATCATCTAAACATTTATATCAAGAACTTCTTAAACATCATCTAAAATTTACATTTATATCAAGAACTTCTTAAACATCATCTAAACATTTATATCAAGAACTTCTTAAACATCATCTAAACATTTACATTTATATCAAGAACTTCTCAAACATCATCTAAACATTTATATCAAGAACTTCTTAAACATCATCTAAACATTTACATTTATATCAAGAACTTCTTAAACATCATCTAAACATTTACATTTATATCAAGAACTTCTTAAACATCATCTAAACATTTATATCAAGAACTTCTTAAACATCATCTAAACATTTATATCAAGAACTTCTTAAACATCATCAACATCTAAACATTTATATCAAGAACTTCTTAAACATCATCTAAACATTTATATCAAGAACTTCTTAAACATCATCTAAACATTTATATCAAGAACTTCTTAAACATCATCTAAACATTTATATCAAGAACTTCTTAAACATCATCTAAACATTTATATCAAGAACTTCTTAAACATCATCTAAACATTTATATCAAGAACTTCTTAAACATCATCTAAACATTTATATCAAGAACTTCTTAAACATCATCTAAACATTTATATCAAGAACTTCTTAAACATCATCTAAACATTTATATCAAGAACTTCTTAAACATCATCTAAACATTTATATCAAGAACTTCTTAAACATCATCTAAACATTTATATCAAGAACTTCTTAAACATCATCTAAACATTTATATCAAGAACTTCTTAAACATCATCTAAACATTTATATCAAGAACTTCTTAAACATCATCTAAACATTTATATCAAGAACTTCTTAAACATCATCTAAACATTTATATCAAGAACTTCTTAAACATCATCTAAACATTTATATCAAGAACTTCTTAAACATCATCTAAACATTTATATCAAGAACTTCTTAAACCTCATCTAAACATTTATATCAAGAACTTCTTAAACCTCATCTAAACATTTATATCAAGAACTTCTTAAACCTCATCTAAACATTTATATCAAGAACTTCTTAAACATCATCTAAACATTTATATCAAGAACTTCTTAAACATCATCTAAACATTTATATCAAGAACTTCTTAAACATCATCTAAACATTTATATCAAGAACTTCTTAAACATCATCTAAACATTTATATCAAGAACTTCTTAAACATCATCTAAACATTT
>JACEEU010000706.1:23678793-23691293 GCA_016630915.1 Callionymus lyra
CACACACATATTTTCTTTGTTTGTTGCTTCATTATTTTCATAAAATATAAATTTCAAGTTTTCAAAAGTCTTTCAAGTTTTTCTTCTTCTTTCATGAAGTTGTTGTTGATGTTGATTCTTCTCTCAGCCGTCGAGCTACAGAAGTAGATTTGTTTGTTTGTTTGTTTGTTTGTTTGTCATTCCAACACTTGTGTGTCTCACTGAAGACACAACATGGTCCAGGTTCATCTATGATGAAGTCAAGGACACGATGATGCTTCAAAGTCTCTTTGATGACAGCAAACGGTGCGTTCAGGGTCAGAAGATCTTCAATGTTCTTGTCACCTGAAGTGTCCTCTCGTCGAGCACTTTCTGTTGTCACCTCCGTCCTGAAAGTTTCATGAGTTAGATGAAGCTCTCCATGAATTATTCAAGCTCTTGTTGAACCAGAGGAACCACAGGAACCAGAGGAACCAGGTTTTCAGCTCGTGACTGAAGGACAAACTCAGATGTTGAGATGAAGCAGGTTTGCTTGGATTTGGTTGAGTTCTGGACCAGGACTGACCCTGGGACTGACCCTGGGACTGACCCTGGGACTGACCCTGGGACTGACCCTGGGACTGACCCTGGGACTGACCCTGGGACTTTGGTGAAGTGAAAGGAACTTTTGATGATGATTTTAATAACCTTTAAACTTTAGCAGCAAAACATAAAAGATCTTTGGAAATGAATGAAAAGGAGACAGGAAGTGAGGAGCAGGAAGTGAGAAGCAGGAAGTGAGGAGAAGAAAGTAAGGAGCAGGAAGTGAGGAGCAGGAAGTGAGAAGCAGGAAGTGAAGAGAAGGAAGTGAGGAGCAGGAAGTAAGAAGCAGGAAGTGAGGAGAAGAAAGTAAGGAGCAGGAAGTGAGAAGCAGGAAGTGAGAAGCAGGAAGTGAGAAGCAGGAAGTGAAGAGAAGGAAGTGAGGAGCAGGAAGTAAGGAGCAGGAAGTGAGGAGCAGGAAGTGAGGAGCAGGAAGTGAGAAGCAGGAAGTGAGAAGCAGGAAGTGATGAGAAGAAGGTGAGGAGCAGGAAGTGAGGAGCAGGAAGTGAGGAGAAGGAAGTGAGGAGAAGGAAGTGAGAAGCAGGAAGTGAGGAGCAGGAAGTGAGGAGCAGGAAGTGAGGAGCAGGAAGTGAGGAGCAGGAAGTGAGAAGCAGGAAGTGAGGAGCAGGAAGTAAGAAGCAGGAAGGGAGGAGCAGGAAGTGAGGAGCAGGAAGTGAGAAGCAGGAAGTGAGGAGCAGGAAGTGATGAGAAGAAGGTGAGGAGCAGGAAGTGAGGAGCAGGAAGTGAGAAGCAGGAAGTGAGGAGAAGGAAGTGAGGAGCAGGAAGTGAGGAGAAGGAAGTGAGCAGCAGGAAGTGAGGAGAAGGAAGTGATGGAGGAAAAAGAAGGTGGGGAGCAGGAAGTGAGGAGCAGGAAGTGAGAGAGCAGGAAGTGAGAAGAAGGAGAGCAGGAAGTGAGGAAGCAGGAAGTGAGGAGAGCAAGAGGAGCAGGAAGTGAGGAGAAGGAAGTGAGGAGCAGGAAGTGAGGAAGCAGGAAGTGAGGAGCAGGAAGTGAGGAGAAGGAAGTGAGAAGCAGGAAGTGAGGAGCAGGAAGTGAGGAGAAGGAAGTGAGGAGCAGGAAGTGAGGAGAAGAATAGCAGGAAGTGAGGAGCAGGAAGTGAGTAAGAGAGCAGGAAGTGAGGAGCAGGAAGTGAGGAGCAAAGGAAGTGAGGAAGCAGGAAGTGAGGGAGAAGGAAGTGAGAGAAGCAGGAAGTGAGGAGAAGGAAGTGAGGAGAAGGAAGTGAGAAGCAGGAAGTGAGGAGCAGGAAGTGAGGAGAAGGAAGTGAGCAGCAGGAAGTGAGGAGAAGGAAGTGAGGAGAAGGAAGTAAGGAGTAGGAAGTGAGGAGAAGAAAGTGAGGATGGTGTTTGTACAAAACCTTCTTTTCATTGATACTAGTTGATGTTTAATGACACCAGAGTTGATACTAGTTGATGTTTAATGACACCAGAGTTGATACTAGTTGATGTTTAATGACACCAGAGTTGATACTAGTTGATGTTTAATGACACCAGAGTTGATACTAGTTGATGTTTAATGACACCAGAGTTGATACTAGTTGATGTTTAATGACACCAGAGTTGATACTAGTTGATGTTTAATGACACCAGAGTTGATACTAGTTGATGTTTAATGACACCAGAGTTGATACTAGTTGATGTTTAATGACACCAGAGTTGATACTAGTTGATGTTTAATGACACCAGAGTTGATACTAGTTGATGTTTAATGACACCAGAGTTGATACTAGTTGATTTTTAATGACACCAGAGTTGATACTAGTTGATGTTTAATGACACCAGAGTTGATACTAGTTGATTTTTAATGACACCAGAGTTGATACTAGTTGATGTTTAATGACACCAGAGTTGATACTAGTTGATGTTTAATGACACCAGAGTTGATACTAGTTGATGTTTAATGACACCAGAGTTGATACTAGTTGATGTTTAATGACACCAGAGTTGATACTAGTTGATGTTTAATGACACCAGAGTTGATACTAGTTGATGTTTAATGACACCAGAGTTGATACTAGTTGATGTTTAATGACACCAGAGTTGATACTAGTTGATGTTTAATGACACCAGAGTTGATACTAGTTGATGTTTAATGACACAAACAGAGTTGATACTAGTTGATGTTTAATGACACCAGAGTTGATACTAGTTGATGTTTAATGACACCAGAGTTGATACTAGTTGATGATTAATGACACCAGAGTTGATACTAGTTGATGTTTAATGACACCAGAGTTGATACTAGTTGATGTTTAATGACACCAGAGTTGATACTAGTTGATGTTTAATGACACCAGAGTTGATACTAGTTGATGTTTGATGACACCAGAGTTGATACTAGTTGATGTTTATTGACACCAGAGTTGATACTAGTTGATGTTTAATGACACCAGAGTTGATACTAGTTGATGTTTAATGACACCAGAGTTGATACTAGTTGATGTTTAATGACACCAAGTGTAGTTGATACTAGTTGATGTTTGATGACACCAGAGTTGATACTAGTTGATGTTTGATGACACCAGAGTTGATACTAGTTGATGTTTAATGACACCAGAGTTGATACTAGTTGATGTTTAATGACACCAGAGTTGATACTAGTTGATGTTTAATGACACCAGAGTTGATACTAGTTGATGTTTAATGACACCAGAGTTGATACTAGTTGATGTTTAATGACACCAGAGTTGATACTAGTTGATGTTTAATGACACTAGTTGATGTTTAGAGTCGACACTAGTTGATGTTTGATGACACCAGAGTTGATACTAGTTGATGTTTGATGACACAAGAGAAAACCTGACCTCTTCACTCTGAAGGTCAGTTGAGGGTCAGAAGATGGAAGTGTGACCTTCATGTCTCCTGATGATGTTGTTCTTCTTGTTGATCTTCATCTGATGTTTGATTTCAGCTTCATCTTCTGACTCTGAGCTCAAGCTACAAACTTTAGCTTCTCTTCTCAACACACGTCATGAATGATTGACAGCATCAATACCTACAAGTGCAGCATAGAAGGAGAACAAAGCTGAGTGACAGGCGAGTTGAGTGGATGATTGACAGTTGTCAGAGATCAAAGGATGAACTTCAACTCTCTTCTTTCTAACAATAGTCAGAGCAGCTGCAGGTCCAGACCTTCTTATGAACCTTCGACCCCTCATTGTTCAGACGTTCTCTTGATGCCTTTGAAGCCTTTAATGTTCAACCTGTTCTTGAATTGACCCTGTTTTTTTAGGTGAATATGTTTCTCACACATTTGATCGATTTTATTAATAATAATACATTTTATTTAAAGGGGCCTTTCTTGACACCCTCTGGAGATCTTTATATATTTATATTCTCATGTACTCATAAGTATAACACTCGTATATCAGTAAAACAGTAAAACTATATAATAATATATATATATATATATATTTATATTCATGTACTCATAAGTATAACACTCGTATATCAGTAAAACTATATATATATATATATATATTTATATTCATGTACTCATAAGTATAACACTCGTATATCAGTAAAACTATATATATATATATATTTATATTCATGTACTCATAAGTATAACACTCGTATATCAGAACTTATATATATATTTTTTTTTTTTTTTTTTCTTTTTAAGTATAAATATATAGTAAAATATATATATATATATATATATATATATTTATATTCATGTACTCATAAGTATAACACTCAAATCATTCGTAAAACTATTTATATATATATATATATTTATATTCATGTACTCATAAGTATAACACTCGTATATCAGTATATAACTATATATATATATATATATATTTATATTCATGTACTCATAAGTATAACACTCGTATATCAGTAAAACTATATATATATATATATATATATATTCATGTACTCATAAGTATAACACTACGTATATCAGTAAAACTAATATATATATATATATATATTTATATTCATAAGTACTCACAAGTATAACACTCGTATATCAGTAAAACTATAATATATATATATATATATATATTTATATTCATGTACTCATAAGTATAACACTCGTATATCAGTAAAACTATATATATATATATATTTATATTCATGTACTCATAAGTATAACACTCGTATATCAGTAAAACTATATATATATATATATATATTTATATTCATGTACTCATAAGTATAACACTCGTATATCAGTAAAACATATATATATATATATATTTATATTCATGTACTCATAAGTATAACACTCGTATATCAGTAATCAGTAAAACTATATATATATATATATTTATATTCATGTACTCATAAGTATAACACTCGTATATCAGTAAAACTATATGTATATATGTTATAAAAAAAATTTGGAACGAGGCTAATGAACCTTGTGACCATTATTTACTTTTAATGCTCATCATGACTTTATTGCTCGTGGTTTTGATTTGATTGGAAACGTAAGGATGTGAAGCGTGTGAGCTGGAGGTCACTGGAGGTCAGTGGAGGTCACTGGAGGTCAGTGGAAGTCACTGGAGGTCAGTGGAGGTCAGTGGAGGTCACTGGAGGTCAGTGGAGGTCAGTGGAGGTCAGTGGAGGTCAGTGGAGGTCAGTGGAGGTCACTGGAGGTCACTGGAGGTCACTGGAGGTCACTAGAGGTCACTGGAGGTCATTAGAAAACTTCAACTGTTCCAAGGTTTCAACTCTTGAATCAGGTCCTTCTCTGTCACTTCCTGAACGTTTGAGCTTCGAGGTTCTGAAGGAAGTGACATCACGTCCCTGCAGGCGTCGACGCTGACAAGACTGTCACGACAAAAGACTTCTCTGGGAACATCTCCCGAGGAGATCAACACAAGCTTCCACTTGATATTCCCTCCTGCGTCTGTGTTTGAGTCCATGTGGTTGAAGAAGCTGAACAGAAGCAGACGATGGTGTCCAGCAGCAGGTTGTAGGTTCTGGTCGAGCTCTTGTTACTTTTGTTCTCACTACTTGTTATTCACGTCTTCAGCTCCGTGTTGACAATTGAAAATAAATTAACATTCCTTCTCTTTATCTGCTGCTTCTCTGAGGCTGCCCAGGAACGCTGGAGAACCCGGGAGGTCATGTTTTCCTCCCAGGCTGTCACTCCCGGGCTCTGACCCTCCTCCCCTTCCTTTCTCCCTCCATTCTTCTCCTCTCCTGCCCCCCCACACATTCACTCTTTCTTTCCCCGGACGCCTCGTCGGCTCCAGAGACTCTTTGTCCAGGAGCCTCACATTCATCGTCTGTTGAAGGCCATGTTCAGACATGTTCCTGCAGCCATGAGTATGATCTTCTCATCCAGAAGATACTTCTATCAGGCGTCTGAGAGAAATCTGTTGGATTCTCTCCGTCGTCTGCTGGTTCATTTCTACGCTCAGGTTTCTACGTATGTTTGGAAGGCGAAGGAAAAACAGATGTTGAAACTGTTTACATTTCATGATTCATTTTGTGTTTCTAGTAACTTGTGCGTAACAAGAAAACAACTGCTGAGGGATTGTTGTTCTTCTACCTTGTTCAAGGTCAATGTGTTCGCCTCACATGTTCCTCTTCATAATGACTTTTATTTCAACATCATCATAACAAAGACACTTTACAGTCGAACTAAGACTATAAACAGATCAACTCATTAATGAGGGAATCACAGTGTGGTGTCTTCCTTTTGGAAGAAACCTGGAGCAGAACCAGACTCAGCGTTGACTCCTGCTGTGACCAGCTGAGAGGAAGGATGGGGGGAAGACAGATGGATGGAGAGAAGAGTGAGGGAGGATACAGTGAGAGAAAAGAAGAGAGAAGAGTCTAAAACTCCATCAATCTAAGACTGAAGCAGCTCAAGATAAATGTAACTTCCTGTAGAGCATCAATAATAATAATGTAACTTCCTGTAGAGCATCAACAATAATAATGTAAATTAACTTCCTGTAGAGCATCTTTAAACATAATAATGTAACTTCCTGTAGAGCATCTTTAAACATAATGTAACTTCCTGTAGAGCATCTTTAAACATAATGTAACTTCCTGTAGAGCATCAACAATAAACAAATGTAACTTCCTGTAGAAACATCTTTAACAATAAAATATAACTTCCTGTGAACATCTTTAAACAAATGTAACTTCCTGTGAACATCTTTAAACAAATGTAACTTCCTGTGAACATCTTTAAACAAATGTAACTTCCTGTGAACATCTTTAAACAAATGTAACTTCCTGTGAACATCATCAAAACAAATGTAACTTCCTGTGATCATCTTTAAACAAATGTAACTTCCTGTGAACATCTTTAAACAAATGTAACTTCCTGTGAACATCTTTAAACAAATATAACTTCCTGTGAACATCTTTAAACAAATGTAACTTCCTGTGATCATCTTTAAACAAATGTAACTTCCTGTGATCATCTTTAAACAAATATAACTTCCTGTGAACATCTTTAAACAAATATAACTTCCTGTGAACATCTTTAAACAAATGTAACTTCCTGTGATCATCTTTAAACAAATATAACTTCCTGTGAACATCTTTAAACAAATGTAACTTCCTGTGAACATCTTTAAACAAATGTAACTTCCTGTGAACATCTTTAAACAAATGTAACTTCCTGTGAACATCTTTAAACAAATATAACTCCCTGTGATCAACTTTAAAAAAAAAGTAACTTCCTGTGAACATCATTAAACAAATGTAACTTCCTGTGATCATCTTTAAACAAAATGTTAACTTCCTTTAACATCTTTAAACAAATGTAACTTCCTGTGAACATCTTTAAACAAATGTAACTTCCTGTGATCATCTTTAAACTCTCGACAAATGTAACTTCCTGTGATCATCTTTAAACATAAACAAATGTAACTTCCTGTGAACATCTTTAAACAAATGTAACTTCCTGTGAACATCTTTAAACAAATGTAACTTCCTGTGAACATCTTTAAACAAATGTAACTTCCTGTGATCATCTTTAAACAAATGTAACTTCCTGTGAACATCTTTAAACAAATGTAACTTCCTGTGATCATCTTTAAACAAATGTAACTTCCTGTGAACATCTTTAAACAAATGTAACTTCCTGTGAACATCTTTAAACAAATGTAACTTCCTGTGAACATCTTTAAACAAATGTAACTTCCTGTGAACATCTTTAAACAAATGTAACTTCCTGTGAACATCTTTAAACAAATGTAACTTCCTGTGAACATCTTTAAACAAATGTAACTTCCTGTGAACATCTTTAAACAAATGTAACTTCCTGTGAACATCTTTAAACAAATGTAACTTCCTGTGAACATCTTTAAACAAATGTAACTTCCTGTGAACATCTTTAAACAAATGTAACTTCCTGTGAACATCTTTAAACAAATATAACTTCCTGTGAACATCTTTAAACAAATGTAACTTCCTGTGAACATCTTTAAACTCTCGACAAATGTAACTTCCTGTGAACATCTTTAAACAAATGTAACTTCCTGTGAACATCTTTAAACAAATGTAACTTCCTGTGAACATCTTTAAACAAATGTAACTTCCTGTGAACATCTTTAAACAAATGTAACTTCCTGTGATCATCTTTAAACAAATGTAACTTCCTGTGAACATCTTTAAACAAATATAACTTCCTGTGAACATCTTTAAACAAATGTAACTTCCTGTGAACATCTTTAAACAAATGTAACTTCCTGTGAACATCTTTAAACAAATGTAACTTCCTGTGAACATCTTTAAACAAATGTAACTTCCTGTGAACATCTTTAAACAAATGTAACTTCCTGTGAACATCTTTAAACAAATGTAACTTCCTGTGAACATCTTTAAACAAATATAACTTCCTGTGAACATCTTTAAACAAATGTAACTTCCTGTGAACATCTTTAAACAAATGTAACTTCCTGTGATCATCTTTAAACAAATGTAACTTCCTGTGAACATCTTTAAACAAATGTAACTTCCTGTGAACATCTTTAAACAAATGTAACTTCCTGTGAACATCTTTAAACAAATGTAACTTCCTGTGAACATCTTTAAACTCTCGACAAATGTAACTTCCTGTGAACATCTTTAAACAAATGTAACTTCCTGTGAACATCTTTAAACAAATGTAACTTCCTGTAGAACATCTTTAAATCAAATGTAACTTCCTGTGAACATCTTTAAACAAATGTAACTTCCTGTGAACATCTTTAAACAAATGTAACTTCCTGTGAACATCTTTAAACAAATGTAACTTCCTGTGAACATCTTTAAACAAATGTAACTTCCTGTTATGAACTTTAAACAAATGTAACTTCCTGTGAACATCTTTAAACAAATGTAACTTCCTGTGAACATCTTTAAACAAATGTAACTTCCTGTGAACATCTTTAAACAAATGTAACTTCCTGTAGATCATCTTTAAACAATAATGTAACTTCCTGTAGACATCATCTTTAAACAAATGTAACTTCCTGTAGAACATCTTTAATACAAATGTAACTTCCTGTAGAGCATCTTTAATACTAATGTAACTTCCTGTAGAGCATCTTTAAACATAAAATGTAACTTCCTGTAGAGCATCTTTAAACAATAATAATGTAACTTCCTGTAGAGCATCAACAATAATAATGTAACTTCCTGTAGAGCATCAACAATAATAATATAACTTCCTGTAGAGCATCAACAATAATAATGTAACTTCCTGTAGAGCATCAACAATAATAATGTAACTTCCTGTAGAGCATCAACAATAATAATGTAACTTCCTGTAGAGCATCAACAATAATAATGTAACTTCCTGTAGAGCAGCAGGAAGTTCATGGATTCTTCGCTTCCTCAAGTGTTAACAAAGCTTGACAACATGTGTTGACATCACGATGGTATCAAAATAATCCTGTTATCTTCAGAAACCAAAAAAGTGTGTTTGAGAAGCTGCTCTTGTTCTGCAGCAGCTTAGAGGAGAAAAGATGTTCCTCAGCAGGAGGGATGGAGGAGAAAGAACCCTGTGGTGAGACTTCTGCCCCCTGGTGTTCAGAGAGAGCAACACTTTCAATCTCCTGTCAACACTTAAAGCTTCTCCTGATGATCTCCTGGACAACCACCATCAAAGACCTGCTGTCATGTGTTCAGATAATGTGTGACACGTTACTAACACGTGTGTGACACGTTACTAACACGTGTGTGACACGTTACTAACACGTGTGTGACACGTTACTAACACACGTGTGTGACACGTTACTAACACGTGTGTGACACGTTACTAACACGTGTGTGACACGTTACTAACACACGTGTGTGACACGTTACTAATCTTATCTGACTCTGACACACCTTCACGGTGTTTGATCTGAGTGCACGTTATGATCTTATCTGATCTGACTCGCACCCTTCACTGGATCTTATCTGATCTGACTCGCACCCTTCACTGGATCTTATCTGATCTGACTCGCACCCTTCACTGGATTTATACAACGCACCCTTCACTGGATCTTATCTGATCTGACTCGCACCCTTCACTGGATCTTATCTGATCTGACTCGCACCCTTCACTGGATCTTATCTGATCTGACTCGCACCCTTCACTGGATCTTATCTGATCTGACTCGCACCCTTCACTGGATCTTATCTGATCTGACTCGCACCCTTCACTGGATCTTATCTGATCTGACTCGCACCCTTCACTGGATCTTATCTGATCTGACTCGCACCCTTCACTGGATCTTATCTGATCTGACCCCTATCTGACTCCACCCTTCACTGGATCTTATCTGACGACTCCCACCCTTCACTGGATCTTATCTGATCTGACTCGCACCCTTCACTGGATCTTATCTGATCTGACTCGCACCCTTCACTGGATCTTATCTGATCTGACTCGCACCCTTCACTGGATCTTATCTGATCTGACTCGCACCCTTCACTGGATCTTATCTGATCTGACTCGCACCCTTCTGCTGCAGCAACACAAGGAATCAAGATGAAATATAAGATGATTTGTTGCCTTCATTCATTCATTCATTCCTTCATTCATTCATTCATTCATTTATTCCTTCATTCCTTCATTCATTCATTCATGAACTTGTCTTCTCTGCTCCGTGAACATGTGACTCTGAGTTCATCTTCCTGCTGAGCCTTGGCCTCTGACCTTCACAAACAAGGGTTTCCGTCGATCCTCGATCAAGAGACAAACGTCGATCAGTCGACTCGACTCACGGCGTGTGATTGTGTTGCCGCAGCGACCAGTTGTTCTGCTGGAGGAGGAAATGGCGAAGGTTGACGGCGAGGGATGAGTTAACGTCAGAGTCGACCTTCATCACGGATCATCTCAGGCGTGACTCTGCTGATTTCAAACTGGTCTTCTTGTCCTTCAACGTTCTTCTCGACTCGCGCTCCTCGAACGCACCGCCATCTTGTAAAGCTGCCTCTAGTGACCACAGCTAGTTAAGAGAGAGTTAGTTGGTTAGTTTGTCAACATTCTGCTGGGCTTTTCTACTTCCATCTGGATTCAAGGACGTTTTGAAGGTTTTGTCATTCAGTAGTTTTTACTTCTCACTCGTGTTGATGCCGACCGATGAAAACCAACTAGTTTAAGATTAGCAGCTTAGAAACTAGTTAAAAACTTTATAAATCTGTGTGGTGCTGTCAATCAAACGTGTCGTCGTTGATTTGACGGCAGATTCGCTACGTAGAAATTTAAAGAATGTTGACTATGTAAGTTAGTTAGTGATGGTTAGTGATGGTTAGTGATGGTTAGTGATGGTTAGTGATGGTTAGTGATGGTTAGTGATGGTTAGTGATGGTTAGTGATGGTTAGTGATGGTTAGTGATGGTTAGTGATGGTTAGTGATGGTTAGTGATGGTTAGTGATGGTTAGTGATGGTTAGTGATGGTTAGTGATGGTTAGTGATGGTTAGTGATGGTTAGTGATGGTTAGTGATGGTTAGTGATGGTTAGTGATGGTTAGTGATGGTTAGTGATGGTTAGTAATGGTTAGTGATGGTTAGTGATGGTTAGTGATGGTTAGTGATGGTTAGTAATGGTTAGTGATGGTTAGTGATGGTTAGTGATGGTTAGTGATGGTTAGTGATGGTTAGTGATGGTTAGTGATGGTTAGTGATGGTTAGTAATGGTTAGTGATGGTTAGTGATGGTTAGTGATGGTTAGTGATGGTTAGTGAAGGCTTTTACGCAAAAAAGTTATTTCTTGGTCAAAAAGCTGAGAATCTAAAAATATTCTTCATAATGAAAGACAAACAGATGATGTTTGAGACGAGAAGGAAAGTCTGAAGATCTAAAGCTGTTCAACTAGTTCACGACCAACCATTGATCTTCATTGATCTTCATTGATCTTTGTTGATCTTCATTGATCTTCATTGATCTTCATTGATCTTCATTGATCTTCATTGATCTTCATTGATCTTCATTGATCTTCATTGATCTTCATTGATCTTCATTGATCTTCATTGATCTTCATTGATCCTCGTTGATCTTCATTGATCTTCATTGATCTTCATTGATCCTCGTTGATCTTCATTGATCTTCATTGATCTTCATTGATCCTCGTTGATCTTCATTGATCTTCATTGATCTTTATTGATCTTCATTGATCTTCATTGATCTTCATTGATCTTCATTGACCCTCGTTGATCTTCATTGATCTTCATTGATCTTCATTGATCTTCATTGACCCTCGTTGATCTTCATTGATCTTCATTGATCTTCATTGACCCTCGTTGATCTTCATTGATCTTCATTGATCTTCATTGATCCTCGTTGATCTTCATTGATCTTCATTGATCTTTATTGACCTTCATTGATCTTCATTGATCTTCATTGATCTTCGTTGATCTTCATTGATCTTCATTGATCTTCATTGATCTTCGTTGATCTTCATTGATCTTCATTGACCCTCGTTGATCTTCATTGATCTTCATTGATCTTCATTGATCTTCATTGACCCTCGTT
>JACEEU010000706.1:23703793-23738793 GCA_016630915.1 Callionymus lyra
AGGCCACACAGAGGAGATGTTTGTTCTGGTTCATGGTCTGGTTAACGCTGCAGTAAACATGGAACTGATGCGACTGATTGATGTCCTTTCAGAAGATCGTCTCTTGTTCTTGGTGTGGTTGGTCATCAGACCAGGTTCAGGTTCTTCTCTAACTCCAGCTCTGTGTCCTTCAGGCTTCAGCCGGGCAGCGCTGCCGTTCGGGCTGGTCAGGAGGGAGCTCTCGTGCGAAGGATACGCCATCGATCTGCGCTGCCCAGGAAGTGATGTCATCATGATCGAGACGTCCAACTACGGTCGCACTGACGACAAGATCTGCGACGCCGACCCGTTCCAGATGGAGAACGTCAACTGCTACCTGCCCGACGCCTACAAGATCATCTCTCAGAGGTAAAGGTTCTTCATGAAGATCGTGTGGAGGGTCAGCCTCGTGTGCTTGTGTCTCTGGACATGTGACGACCACTGACCACTGCTCAAAGTATTGATAATAATAAACACAACTGTTATTTACAAGAACTGTTAGTACATTTTACTATATATATATATTCAATATCAAGCCATCAATACACAACAAGTGTGTGTGTCGCTCAAATACAGCTTTAATGTGTTCAAAAATAGAATCAAAACTTAATTTACTGAAACCAACGTTAAACATTTAAACTATTTGGTTCGTTGACAAGATAACAAAACACACACTGACACACACACTCTTACAGTCACACACTCACACACTGACACATACACTCTGACACACACACTCACACACTGACACACACACTCTTACAGTCACACACACACTCTTACAGTCACACACTTACACACACTCTTACAGTCACACACTTACACACACTCTTACAGTCACACTCTGACACACACACTCTTACAGTCACACACACACTCTTACAGTCACACACTCACACACACTCTTACAGTCACACACACACACACACTCTTAAACACTCTGACACACACACTCTTACAGTCACCTCTACCGTACACACTCTTACAGTCACACACTCACACACACTCTGACACACACTCAGTCACACACTCCTCACAATCACACACTGACACATACACTCTTACAGTCACACACTGACACACACTCTCTTACAGTCACACTCTGACACACACACTCTTACAGTCACACACACACTCTTACAGTCACACACTCACACACACTCTGACACATACACTCTTACAGTCACACACTGACACATACACTCTTACAGTCACACACTGACACATACACTCTGACACACACACTCTTACAGTCACACACTGACACATACACTCTTACAGTCACACACTGACACATACACTCTGACACACACACTCTTACAGTCACACTCTGACACACACACTCTTACAGTCACACTCTGACACACACACACTGACACACACACTCTTACAGTCACACACTGACACACACACTCTGACACACACACTCTTACAGTCACACACTCACACACACTCTGACACACACACACTGACACACACACTCTTACAGTCACACACTCACACACACTCTTACAGTCACACTCTGACACACACACTCTTACAGTCACACACTCACACACACTCTGACACACACACTCTTACAGTCACACTCTGACACACACACTCTTACAGTCACACACTCACACACACTCTGACACACACACTCTTACAGTCACACACTCACACACACTCTGACACACACACTCTTACAGTCACACACACACTCTGACACACACACTCTTACAGTCACACACTCACACACACACTCTGACACACACACTCTTACAGTCACACACACACTCTTACAATCACACACTGACACACACACTCTTACAGTCACACACTGACACATACACTCTGACACACACACTCTTACAGTCACACACTGACACACACACTCTTACAGTCACACACTGACACACACACTCTTACAGTCACACACTGACACACACACTCTTACAGTCACACACTGACACACACACTCTTACAGTCACACACTGACACACACACTCTTACAGTCACACTCTGACACACACACTCTTACAGTCACACACTGACACACACACTCTTACAGTCACACACTCACACACACTCTGACACACACACTCTTACAGTCACACACTGACACACACACTCTTACAGTCACACACTCACACACACTCTGACACACACACTCTTACAGTCACACTCTGACACACACACTCTTACAGTCACACACTGACACACACACTCTTACAGTCACACACTCCTGACACACACACTCTTACAGTCACACACTGACACACACACTCTTACAGTCACACACTGACACACACACTCTTACAGTCACACACTGACACACACACTGTTACAGTCACACTCTGACACACACACACTCTTACAGTCACACACTGACACACACACTCTTACAGTCACCCACACACTCTTACAGTCACACACTGACACACACACTCTTACAGTCACACACTGACACACACACTCTTACAGTCACACACTGACACACACACTCTTACAGTCACACACTGACACACACACTCTTACAGTCACACACTGACATCACACACTGCACACACACTCTTACAGTCAGCACACTCTGACACACACACTCTTACAGTCACACACTGACAGTCACACACTGACACACACTCTTTTACAGTCACACACCCCTGACACACACACTCTTACAGTCACACACTGACACACACACTCTTACAGTCACACACATGACACTCACACTCTTACAGTCACACACTGACACACACACTCTTACAGTCACACACTTACACACACTCTTACAGTCACACTCTGACAGACACACTCTTACAGTCACACACTGACACACACACTCTTACAGTCACACACTGACACACACACTCTTACAGTCACACACTGACACACACACTCTTACAGTCACACACTGACACACACACTCTTACAGTCACACACTGACACACACACTCTTACAGTCACACACTGACACACACACTCTTACAGTCACACACTGACACACACACTCTTACAGTCACACACTGACACACACACTCTTACAGTCACACACTGACACACACACTCTTACAGTCACACACTGACACACACACTCTTACAGTCACACACTGACACACACACTCTTACAGTCACACACTGACACACACACTCTTACAGTCACACAACAATGATTTTGTTGATCAGGTTCAGACATTGAACTAAAAATGTTCGACAACACGATTGTGTCGTTGGAACTTTCTTCAGTAACACATCTGACTGACGGGCAGGAGTCGTCCTTGAACGTCTTACACACTTTGAGTCATAGAGGCGGAACCAACAGAGTCACATGATCTTGATTCTGGGGCCTCAGATCTTCATCTCAGGCCAGGATGTTCCTCAATGTTGCTCCATCAAAACACTCCTGCATGTTTGAAGAGTCTTGAACATCTTCTCCTGACTCACCTGGATCCCCTGAAGCTCCTGCACATCATCGCCCACGTCCTGGCACCTCTGGTCCTGATCCTCTCCAGAGGGACTCGACAGGAATAGATCTTCTAAATGTAGAGCCGGTGTCAGCAGACGCCTCTGACTCGTCCACGCTCACCTGCTTCTGTGGACCAGAGCCATGGACCCTGATCCTCATGAAGATGATGATCTGATCAAATCATCATCACGTCGTGAATCAATGATTCTTCTGTCGTCGACACAAACCTTCGTTCAGAAGATCCTCCTCCATCTTCGTCTGCTGAAGAAACATCTGTTTCTCCAGAGGCCTTCAAACGAGTATCTTCAGTTTAAACATCATGTTTAAACTGAAGATACTCTGAAGAATAAACCAATATTATTATTATCGTTGGAGTGGATTTTAATGAATGAAAAATCTTTATTTTCGGAGGTTTTTCTTTGGCCAAACTGTGAAGGTTAGACTCACAACATTTGTGGAGATGTTTCTTAAAAACAGTTTTTGTTTAGTTCATGAGGCAGAAAACTATTATTAGACTTGCATTCATGAGCTGAAGTGGAGCGAGTTCTGACGCTGGAGATATGATCAGCTCCACGTCGAATCCATTCTCCTCAGTCCTGAGAGAACCAGGAGCTCGCAGCCATTCTGAGGTTGACCCACTTTCTGTCGCCAGACGAGCTCCAGCAGAAGAAGCTGCTGACGCTCCTCACATGGAATCCTCCCTCAAACCTGGTCATCATGTCGGGTTGGAGCTCCAGCAGCTCGTCCTGTGTTGCTCAAGGGCACGACGAGTCCACTGGCTCAGCTCACTTCAAACGTGAAGATGTCGAGAACATGCCATGAACAGTAAATAATAAATAATAATAATAAAGATCACATCACATTATTAATCCAGGTTGAATCACGTGTGGAAGAGAAGGAGAGAAAAGTGGAGAAAACTCTGACAAAACCACCTTCAAATGAAGTCCTCAGGAGTTTAAAGGTCATTAAAGATGAACAAAAGTGTTATTTAACAAAACAACACATCATTGAAAACATGATTATATTGAATAAAGTCAATTCATGGGAAAAGCTGCAGCATTGATTATTACTTTTACTTTAGCAATAAGAAAAACTCATAGTATTTGTACTTCAAGGACAAGAACGATAGAAGAAACATTAGTCAAGAGTCAGTGTTTAATACATGAACTCAATCAAGAACCATTGTTTGACTGACAGCTGCTCAGATATCAAACCATATCAATGAAAAAGCGCTGGAGTTAAAAAAGCCTCATGGATCTGTTCATCATGGATCTGTTCATCATGGATCTGTTCATCATGGATCTGTTCATCATGGATCTGTTCATCATGGATCTGTTCATCATGGATCTGTTCATCATGGATCTGTTCATCATGGATCTGTTCATCACGGACTGTCATCGCATCATGGATCTGTTCATCATGGATCTGTTCATCATGGATCTGTTCATCACGGATCTGTTCATCACGGATCTGTTCATCACGACTTTACATGTTGTTATTCTTCAGGTCCATCATGTGCTTGTGTTCACGTCGCTGCAGCAAACCAGTCATGAATCCTTCCATGTCTTCGTGGAATTAGAAGTTCCTGAAATATTCATCTTGTTCTTGTTCGTTGCCAAACGTTGACTTTCCTGTTTGTTTCTTAATCCTCCGCCTCCAGAGCGACTGAAGTGCCGCCAGTTTCACTTTTTCCTGCTTTTCTACCTCAAAGCTCTGCACAGAATCACAGCGTCTTTCTTTCCATCTGTCCCTGGAGACTTGAACCAACAACCACTGCACACACCTGTGGGATAAACAAGCGTGAAACATCCTAGTCCTGACACCTTTTGTTGCAGAGATGACTGGAGATGGTTTCAAGTTGTTGTCGAGACTCATTCATCACGTCATGAATGTTCTACACTTTTATTTATTGTTGAAAGACCTTTAGTTCCTCGTGTCGGAGGCGTTTATAGAATCAAAGATGGTCGAACCAGTTGAAAGTAAAACGTATTTTTAACGTAAAACACTTTTCATTTATTAGAACAAAGTGTTTTCCACATAGTGTCACTTATGTAACAAAACACGTGTCATTGAAGATGGTGTGAACGTTTCTGGTCCAACATATAGTTATGGTTGAGAAGATGAAGCGAGAGTTGAAGCTTCAAGAGCTTCTAGTCGTGACTCGTAGATAAAGAGTGAAAACTGTCTGAAGCTCAAACATATTTGTTTCTTTGTGTTTCGTGACTTGAGATGTTCAAGTGCCTTGTTCATCACCAGCGTGTTCTGATCGGACATTATTTTGACACATTTCCTCACATCGGAGAAAACGACATCATTTGATAGAAACAGACAACAGGCCACGCCCACACCAGGTCACGCCCACACCAGGTCACGCCCACACCAGGCCACGCCCACACCAGGTCACGCCCACACCAGGTCACACCCACACCAGGTCACACCCACACCAGGTCACGCCCACACCAGGTCACGCCCACACCAGGTCATGCCCACACCAGGTCACGCCCACACCAGGTCACGCCCACACCAGGCCACGCCCACACCAGGTCACGCCCACACCAGGCCACGCCCACACCATGTCACGCCCACACCAGGTCACGCCCACACCAGGTCACGCCCACACCAGGCCACGCCCACACCATGCCGCGCCCACACCAGGCCACGCCCACACCAGGTCACGCCCACACCAGGTCACGCCCACACCAGGTCACGCCCACACCAGGTCATGCCCACACCAGGTCACGCCCACACCAGGTCACGCCCACACCAGGTCACGCCCACACCAGGCCACGCCCACACCAGCCACCCCAGCCACGCCACGCCCACACCAGGTCACGCCCACACCAGGTCACGCCCACACCAGGTCACGCCCACACCAGGTCACGCCCACACCAGGCCACGCCCACACCAGGTCACGCCCACACCAGGCATCCACCCCACGCCCACACCAGGTCACGCCCACACCAGGCCACGCCCACACCAGGCCACGCCCACACCAGGCCACCCCCACCTGTCTGGTGTCCATGTGTCCATCAAAATGTCTGAGGAAACCCCCGTGAAGATTGTCTCCTTCACTGTGTTTGTGTGAAGAAGCTTCTGGTTTCAGCTCCTGCTGTATGTTGAAGTCATGAAGAAACTCTGGTCATGTTCTCTCTTCTTTAGGTGCAACAACCGTACGCAGTGTGTGGTTGTCACGGGATCCGACGTCTTTCCCGACCCGTGTCCCGGAACCTACAAGTACTTAGAGGTCCAGTATGAGTGTGTTCCTTACAGTAAGTATCTCATCTCATCCTGAGGTCCACCTGCTCATCTTCTGTCCTCTGGTGTCAACATGAAAACTGAAACATTGCTGATGTTCTAGGAGGTGAACTAGTTCAACTAGTTATTGTTACCTTGAATGACTTCAAAGGAATCATTTTAAACTGTGTTTCAAATCTTCTCCAGTAACTCATGAAACTTCAAACGAAGTGTTTACTAATAACTAACCCGTTGTTTACCAACATCATCATTTCTTCCAGCGTCACACGCTTCGTGGAAAACATTCTTTTCCAGGCTTGGTGTCGTGAAGATTTCATCAGCGTCTGAAACGATGATAAAGTGATGTTTTCTCTGTTTGTGGTGAAATTATAATCATGGAAATCATCACATAGAATCCTTCAAGAAGATCCAAGAACCTGATGAATCTTAACTTCCTTCAAACCTGAGCAGCTTCAGTAATGAAGCCTTTATTACTGAAGTTAATGATGTTTTACAATCTTTGATAACAATTGTTGGTAAAACTGTTTCTTGTGATTCAAGCTCAGAGTTATTGAGTTCAAAACTAAAACGTTAGACTCTTGGAGGCGAAAGTTCATTCGATTGATCGACTTTATTGATCTGGATTCACCTGATTTCATCATATTTTCAATCAATGACCTCCTGTTACCAATACTAACTATTACTTACCACGTCTTCTCTCCTCATGTGTTTCGCTCTCCTCTCCTCCTCTCCTCACCTCCTCTCCTCTCCACCTCTCCTCCTCTCCTCTCCTCCTCTCCTCCTCTCCTCCTCTCCTACTCCTCCTCACCTCCTCTCCTCTCGTCTTCACCTCCTCTCCTCTCGTCCTCACCTCCTCTCCTCTCCTCCTCTCCTCCTCTCTCTCCTCCTCTCCTCTCCTCCTCACCTCCTCTCCTCTCCACCTCTCCTCCTCTCCTACTCCTCCTCACCTCCTCTCCTCTCTCGTCTTCACCTCCTCTCCTCTCTCTCCTCCTCACCTCCTCTCCTCTCCTCCTCTCTCCTCCTCTCTCTCCTCCTCTCCTCTCCTCCTCACCTCCTCTCCTCTCCACCTCTCCTCCTCTCTCTCTCCTCCTCTCCTCCTCTCCTCTCCTCCTCTCCTCTCCACCTCTCCTCCTCTCTCTCCTCCTCTCCTCTCCTCCTCTCCTCCTCTCTCTCCTCTCCTCCTCTCTCTCCTCCTCTCCTCTCCTCCTCTCCTCCCCTCCTCTCGTCCTCCTCATTGAAGTGATATTTCTCCTCATTGAAGTGATATTTCTCCTCATTGAAGTGATATTTCTCCTCATTGAAGTGATATTTCTCCTCATTGAAGTGATATTTCTCCTCATTGAAGTGATATTTCTCCTCATTGAAGTGATATTTCTCCTCATTGAAGTGATATTTCTCCTCATTGAAGTGATATTTCTCCTCATTGAAGCGATATTTCTCCTCATTGAAGTGATATTTCTCCTCATTGAAGTGATATTTCTCCTCATTGAAGTGATATTTCTCCTCATTGAAGTGATATTTCTCCTCATTGAAGTGATGTTTCTCCTCATTGAAGTGATGTTTCTCCTCATTGAAGTGATATTTCTCCTCATTGAAGTGATATTTCTCCTCATTGAAGTGATATTTCTCCTCATTGAAGCGATGTTTCTCCTCATTGAAGCGATATTTCTCCTCATTGAAGTGATATTTCTCCTCATTGAAGTGATATTTCTCCTCATTGAAGTGATATTTCTCCTCATTGAAGTGATATTTCTCCTCATTGAAGTGTTTTCTCCTACGATGTTTCTCCTCATTGAAGCGATATTTCTCCTCATTGAAGTGATGTTTCTCCTCATTGAATGACATCTTCTGCCTTGATGTTGCAGAAGAAGATAAAAAACTCCTCCATCATGACTTTTGTTCCTCAGGAGGCGCAGGACAATCTTACAAACTCTTACAAACTCTTTCTCCTCAGATCTTCAGAAGCTTCTTCTCAACTCTTGTTTGCTCTTTGACTCACGATAACCTTTTCTCTTCCTCTTACACTCTTTCTTTTGCTCTCTTCTCCTGCCTGAAATAGAAGTGGAGCAAAAAGGTAAATGAGTGGTCGAGTCCACACGACCCTCTGGTCCCTTGTTCTTTGTTGTTGAGTCATCCCCGACCCCCGACCTCCGACCTCTTCCCGTCTGTCAAACACTAAAGCAATAGTTTGCATCTGTTGAATCCAATCAAAGTTCACCCGTCGACTCCTGAAGACTCTCCTCAAAGAACGAGGTCCATGTGTCGCTTCAGTCCAGCACGTCAGCACTGATGCTTGAGTGAGTTTGAAACAGGTTGAGAAAGTTTGGGGAAAAAACTTCCCTTTTTAATCGTGACCCCACGAGACCTGCCGCGACCTCCCTCACACATCAGTGGGACCTTCCTGTGTCTTCACGAGTGAACGTCCTTCTGGCTTTTGTTTGACCTTCGCTGCAACATTGACCTGTTGTTGAGGACGAGTGTGTGAGTGTGTGAGTGTGTGAGTGTGCGAGTGTGTGAGTGTGTGAGTGTGCGAGTGTGTGTGTGTGTGCGTGTGTGTGTGAGTGTGCCTGTATGTGAGTGTGCGAGTGTGCCTGTGTGTGAGTGTGCGAGTGTGCCTGTGTGTGAGTGTGCGAGTGTGCCTGTGTGTGAGTGTGCGAGTGTGCCTGTGTGTGAGTGTGCGAGTGTGCCTGTGTGTGAGTGTGCATGTGTGTGAGTGTGCATGTGTGTGAGTGTGTGAGTGTGTGAGTGTGCCTGTATGTGAGTGTGCAAGTGTGCCTGTGTGTGAGTGTGCAAGTGTGCCTGTGTGTGAGTGTGTGAGTGTGTGAGTGTGCATGTATGTGAGTGTGCAAGTGTGCCTGTGTGTGAGTGTGTGAGTGTGCATGTATGTGAGTGTGCAAGTGTGCCTGTGTGTGAGTGTGCAAGTGTGCCTGTATGTGAGTGTGCGAGTGTGCATGTGTGTGAGTGTGCGAGTGTGCCTGTGTGTGAGTGTGCATGTGTGTGAGTGTGCGAGTGTGCATGTGTGTGAGTGTGCGAGTGTGCCTGTGTGTGAGTGTACGGGGTGTGCATGTATGTGAGTGTGCAAGTGTGCATGTGTGTGAGTGTGCAAGTGTGCATGTGTGTGAGTGTGCGAGTGTGCATGTGTGTGAGTGTGCAAGTGTGCATGTGTGTGAGTGTGCAAGTGTGCATGTATGTGAGTGTGCAAGTGTGCATGTATGTGAGTGTGCGAGTGTGCCTGTGTGTGAGTGTGCGAGTGTGCCTGTGTGTGAGTGTGCGAGTGTGCCTGTGTGTGAGTGTGCGAGTGTGCCTGTGTGTGAGTGTACGGGGTGTGCATGTGTGTATGTGAGTGTGCATGTGTGTGAGTGTGCATGTGTGTGAGTGTGCAAGTGTGCATGTGTGTGAGTGTGCGAGTGTGCATGTGTGTGAGTGTGCAAGTGTGCATGTGTGTGAGTGTGCGAGTGTGCCTGTGTGTGAGTGTGCGAGTTGCTGTTGTGGTGTGCAGTGTGCTGTGTGAGTGTGCGAGTGTGCCTGTGTGTGAGTGTGCAAGTGTGCATGTGTGTGAGTGTGTGAGTGTGCCTGTGTGTGAGTGTGTGAGTGTGCCTGTGTGTGAGTGTGCGAGTGTGCCTGTGTGTGAGTGTGCGAGTGTGCATGTGCAGTGTGTAACCTTCCCCAAAACTCTACTTCCTCCATTTCTACATCGATTTATTCACAGGTTTCATTTTGACCCTTTTTAGTTTGTTGTTCCTGCGAGGATCAGAGGCTTGAATGCATCTTCTTTCATTTAATTCTTACCTTCATTTCAACCATCGAAACTGTTTCTGTCCTTCGTACAGCATCGAGAACGACAGTCAGTGATCCAGATGTTGACCCGACTCTCTCTTCTAGTCTTCATCTGTCCTGGGATCCTGAAGGTCGTGGGAGACGCGACCTTCATGTACGAGGCGGAGCAGCAGGCCGGCTCGTGGTGCAAGGATCCGCTGCAGGCCGCGGACAAGGTCTTCTTCATGCCCTGGACCCCCTACCGCACCGACACCCTGATCGAGTACGCTTCCCTGGAGGACTTCAAAAATGGCCGCCAAACGACGACGTACAAACTGCCGCACCGCGTGGACGGCACCGGCTTCGTGGCGTACGACGGCGCCATCTTCTTCAACAAGGAGCGCACGCGCAACATCGTGAAGTTTGACCTTCGCACGCGCATCAAAAGTGGCGAAGCCATCGTCAACAACGCCAACTATCACGACACGTCGCCGTATCGCTGGGGCGGCAAGACGGACATTGACCTCGCGGTGGACGAGAGGGGATTATGGGTAATCTACGCCACGGAACAAAACAACGGGCGGATCGTGGTGAGTCAGCTCAACCCGTACACGCTTCGCTTCGAGGCCACGTGGGACACGGTCTACGACAAGCGCTCGGCGTCCAACGCCTTCATGGTGTGCGGCGTCCTTCACGTGGTTCGCTCGACCTACGAGGAGAACGACGGCGACGCCAGCAAGAGTCACATCGACTACGTCTACAACACCAGAGCGAGTCAGGGCGACTACACCGACATCCCTTTCCCCAACCAGCAGCAGTACATCACTGCCGTGGATTACAACCCCAGAGACAACCAGCTCTACGTGTGGAATAACTTCTACGTCCTGAGATACGACCTGGACTTTGGACCTGGAGATCCAGCTGAAGGTAAGAACCAGACTTTGATACCAAATGAAGGAAAAGTGCATCTTTTTGATTATAAATCTTCACGTTCAAGTGATTTGAAGTAAATGAAGGAGAAGATCTTATGCATCATCTATTATTATTATGATCTTCTTCTCTCTCACTTCACAACAATGTTCAAGATGTTTGACCAGAATATGTTTGGTGCTCGAGATGCAACAGAAACATCAGGTTCACCTGAAGTCAACACTATTGAAGGTTGATGTTTGTCTCTCATGACATGTGGATGAAGGTTCAGTTCCTGAGAACAAATATGAGTTCCTAATAACAACATGCATCATATAAATGACTTAAAATACGGAGCAAAAGCTCTAGTTGTTTCATTTCAAGTGACTTTCTTCCTTCAGCAGAGAAATATATGGTAGCAGTCGAACAAACTCATGGATTCAGCTTCACGTTGACACTAAAGTGACGCAGTTTGTCGCGTCTGAACATCGTCTCAACTTCAGTTCAAATCAATGATTGGTTTTCACTCAAATGAAAAACTTCTCGTCTTACTCGCCTACTTTCAGAAGTTGGATGGACTTTCACTGCAGTAGAAACATTTTGAAGTACATGTTGAAGTACACGTTGAAGTACACGTTGAAGTACATGTTGAAGTACATGTTGAAGTACATGTTGAAGTACACGTTGAAGTACATGTTGAAGTACACGTTGAAGTACATGTTGAAGTACATGTTGAAGTACACGTTGAAGTACACGTTGAAGTACATGTTGAAGTACACCTCAGACTGAAGTACACTTGAAGTACGACGTTGAAGTACATGTTGAAGTACACGTTCAGACAGACGTTCACGTCAGAAGTACACGTTGAGACAGTTGAAGACTGACCTTCACATCAGACTGAAGTACACGTTGAAGACTACATGTTGAAGTACAGACGTTGACCCGGTCACATCAGACTGACGTTCACCTCAGACTGACGTTCACGTCAGACTGACGTTCACCTCAGACTGACGTTCACCTCAGACTGACCTTCACATCAGACTGACCTTCACCTCAGATTGAAGTTCACCTCAGACTGACCTTCACCAGACTGACCTTCACCTCAGACTGACCTTCACCTCAGACTGACCTTCACATCAGACTGACCTTCACCTCAGACTGACCTTCACATCAGACTGACCTTCACCTCAGACTGACCTTCACCTCAGACTGACCTTCACCTCAGACTGACCTTCACATCAGACTGACCTTCACCTCAGACTGACCTTCACATCAGACTGACCTTCACATCAGACTGACCTTCACCTCAGACTGACCTTCACCTCAGACTGACCTTCACATCAGACTGACCTTCACCTCAGACTGACCTTCACCTCAGACTGACCTTCACATCAGACTAACCTTCACATCAGACTGACCTTCACATCAGACTGACCTTCACATCAGACTGACCTTCACCTCAGACTGACCTTCACCTCAGACTGACCTTCACATCAGACTAACCTTCACATCAGACTGACCTTCACCTCAGACTGACCTTCACATCAGACTGACCTTCACCTCAGACTGACCTTCACCTCAGACTGACCTTCACATCAGGCTCCAGAGCCTCGTAACATGGATCTTGACATTATGAACCTCTGGTCTCTGGTCGGCCCAGAGAGCTGGTCCACATCATCCATCTGGACTTGTGGACATTCAGAAGCAGCTTCCAGTGGGAAATGTGACTCCTGACCATGTTGAAGGGGGTCGAGGTCTCAATGGAGCCTGTGTGCTCGTGAACTCTGACCCTTGTCAACACGTCCGTTTGTTTTCCTGCTGTTCCCTGGAATCTTTCCAGGACGAGAACTCAAGAGGTTTCAAGTGAGTTTTCCTGAACAAGCAAAGCTTGAATTGAAAGAAAACACTTTGATTCTGGATCCACTGGTTGAAGGACGTATAGATTTTAATTAACAAGTGGATCATCATCATCTTCATCTTCATCATCATCATCATCATCTTCATTTTCATCATCATCATCATCATCATCTTCATCTTCAAGGAAAGATGAAATGAATTCACTTCACACGATGATTATCAAATATCCACACACACACACACACACACACACACACACACACACACACACACACACACACACACACACACACACACACACACACACACACACACACACACACACACACACACACATAAGGAGTTATTATCATGTAATTATCATGTTATTATCATGTTATTATTGTGTTATTATCATGTTATTAACATGTTATTATCGTGTTATTATCATGTTATTATCATGTTATTATCATGTTATTATCATGTTATTATCGTGTTATTATCATGTAATTATCATGTTATTATCATGTTATTATCATGTAATTATCATGTAATTATCATGTTATTATCGTGTTATTATCATGTAATTATCGCGTTATTATCGTGTTATTATCGTGTTATTATCGTGTAATTATCGTGTTATTATCGTGTAATTATCATGTAATTATCGTGTTATTATCGTGTTATTATCGTGTTATTGTGTTATTATCATGTAATTATTGTGTTATTATCGTGTTGATTATCATGTAATTATTGTGTTATTATCATGTAATTATCATGTAATTATCGTGTTATTATCATGTAATTATCGCTTTATTATCGTGTTATTATCATGTAATTATCGTGTTATTATCATGTTATTATCATGTAATTATCGTGTTATTATCGTGTTATTATCGTGTTATTATCATGTTATTATCGTGTTATTATCATGTAATTATCATGTTATTATCGTGTTATTATCGTGTTATTATCATGTAATTATCGTGTTATTATCATGTAATTATCGTGTTATTATCGTGTTATTATCGTGTAATTATCATGTAATTATGTTGTTTTAACCTGTTGTACCACTTGTTGTTACTCTGGAATGCTAGTTCTATTTTATTCTCCCTCCCGCCTCAGGCCAAGAAAAGGGACGAAAAGTTTGTTTTATAGTTTTGATTAGAAAACCGTAGATATTGTTGAATAACTAAAGCTCTGCTGTGTAAGTTAAGGTGAGACTTAAGTTAAGTCTTAAGTCGACGTAAGAAGACAAAACACGTCGATGCGAAGTTGATATATCCGAGTGCGTCTACAGGAACGTTGTTAACCTTCAGCAGAAAGATGATCAACTCGAGCTTCTCTGTGGAACATCTTTCATCAAGGCTTCGGTCGAACACCTGCTGCTCTTGAATACTTCAATATGTTGAACCTCAAGCGCATCAAACTCTAAACCCTCTTCAGACGCAGTTTTATTCACTAGAACAAGTTTTGACACAATATCTTCAACCATTTGTCCTCCATGTTGTTGTGATTCATCTGAGCTGCACACGCATCACTGAAGGCTTCAGAAGAACATTTAGAAACGTTCTGAGGAGCAGAGAGAGGATCGAGACTCGATGGTACTTGAAAATAATTGGTTCATGTTTACTATGTTTCTTAAGTCCCTTTAACTTCTTCACTGGCGAGGATTAGGATCGATGTCCTGATGAGTCTCTGAAGGACACGAGTCAGTCCTGCAGGTTCATCTCATGAAAGTCTTTGTGTCTCTGAGACTGAGACGCACTTGAGGCGCAGAAGAAATTAATCGTGTCCATAAAGATTCATGGACCAGAGACAAGTTACCAAGTCTTTTTCTTCTCCTCCTTCACTCCTGCGACATGTTTGTCCTTCAGCAGCTGCTGTGACGCTCGTCGTCCATGAGTCGTCCTCACCTTCATCCTGAACCTTCTTGTCCATGAGTCGTCCTCACCTTCATCCTGAACCTTCTCGTCCATGAGTCGTCCTCACGTTCATCCTGAACCTTCTTGTCCATGAGTCCTCCTCACGTTCATCCTGAACCTTCTTGTCCATGAGTCCTCCTCACGTTCATCCTGAACCTTCTTGTCCATGAGTCGTCCTCACCTTCATCCTGAACCTTCTTGTCCATGAGTCGTCCTTACGTTCATCCTGAACCTTCTTGTCCATGAGTCGTCCTCACCTTCATCCTGAACCTTCATGTCCATGAGTCCTCCTCACCTTCATCCTGAACCTTCTCGTCCATGAGTCGTCCTCACCTTCATCCTGAACCTTCTCGTCCATGAGTCCTCCTCACCTTCATCCTGAACCTTCATGTCCATGAGTCGTCCTCACCTTCATCCTGAACCTTCTCGTCCATGAGTCGTCCTCATGTTCATCCTGAACCTTCTCGTCCATGAGTCGTCCTCACCTTCATCCTGAACCTTCTCGTCCATGAGTCGTCCTCACGTTCATCCTGAACCTTCTCGTCCATAAGTCGTCCTCACGTTCATCCTGAACCTTCTTGTCCATGAGTCCTCCTCACGTTCATCCTGAACCTTCTTGTCCATGAGTCGTCCTCACCTTCATCCTGAACCTTCTTGTCCATGAGTCGTCCTTACGTTCATCCTGAACCTTCTTGTCCATGAGTCGTCCTCACCTTCATCCTGAACCTTCTCGTCCATGAGTCCTCCTCACCTTCATCCTGAACCTTCTCGTCCATGAGTCGTCCTCACCTTCATCCTGAACCTTCTCGTCCATGAGTCCTCCTCACCTTCATCCTGAACCTTCATGTCCATGAGTCGTCCTCACCTTCATCCTGAACCTTCTCGTCATGGGTAGTCGCCCTCATGTTCATCCTGACTCTTGTCCATGAGTCGTCCTCACGTTCATCCTGAACCTTCTCGTCCATGAGTCGTCCTCACGTTCATCCTGAACCTTCTCGTCCATGAGTCGTCCTCACGTTCATCCTGAACCTTCTCGTCCATGAGTCGTCCTCACGTTCATCCTGAACCTTCTCGTCCATGAGTCGTCCTCACGTTCATCCTGAACCTTCTTGTCCATGAGTCCTTCATCCTGAACCTTCTGTCCATGGTCCTCCTCACCTTCATCCTGAACCTTCATGTCCATGAGTCGTCCTCACCTTCATCCTGAACCTTCATGTCCATGACTCTCCTCACGTTCATCCTGAACCTTCTCGTCCATGAGTCGTCCTCACGTTCATCCTGAACCTTCTCGTCCATGAGTCGTCCTCACGTTCATCCTGAACCTTCTCGTCCATGAGTCGTCCTCACGTTCATCCTGAACCTTCTCGTCCATGAGTCGTCCTCATGTTCATCCTGAACCTTCTCGTCCATGAGTCGTCCTCACGTTCATCCTGAACCTTCTCGTCCATGAGTCCTCCTCATGTTCATCCTGAACCTTCTCGTCCATGAGTCGTCCTCTTTCATCCTGAACCTTCTCGTCCATGAGTCCTCCTCACCTTCATCCTGAACCTTCATGTCCATGAGTCGTCCTCACCTTCATCCTGAACCTTCTCGTCCATGAGTCGTCCTTTTCATCCTGAACCTTCTCGTCCATGAGTCCTCCTCACCTTCATCCTGAACCTTCATGTCCATGAGTCGTCCTCACCTTCATCCTGAACCTTCTCGTCCATGAGTCGTCCTCACGTTCATCCTGAACCTTCTCGTCCATGAGTCCTCCTCATGTTCATCCTGAACCTTCTCGTCCATGAGTCGTCCTCTTTCATCCTGAACCTTCTCGTCCATGAGTCGTCCTCACGTTCATCCTGAACCTTCTCGTCCATGAGTCGTCCTCACGTTCATCCTGAACCTTCTCGTCCATGAGTCGTCCTCACGTTCATCCTGAACCTTCTCGTCCATGAGTCGTCCTCACGTTCATCCTGAACCTTCTCGTCCATGAGTCGTCCTCACGTTCATCCTGAACCTTCTCGTCCATGAGTCCTCCTCATGTTCATCCTGAACCTTCTCGTCCATGAGTCGTCCTCTTTCATCCTGAACCTTCTCGTCCATGAGTCCTCCTCACCTTCATCCTGAACCTTCATGTCCATGAGTCGTCCTCACCTTCATCCTGAACCTTCTCGTCCATGAGTCGTCCTTTTCATCCTGAACCTTCTCGTCCATGAGTCCTCCTCACCTTCATCCTGAACCTTCATGTCCATGAGTCGTCCTCACCTTCATCCTGAACCTTCTCGTCCATGAGTCGTCCTCACGTTCATCCTGAACCTTCTCGTCCATGAGTCCTCCTCATGTTCATCCTGAACCTTCTCGTCCATGAGTCGTCCTCTTTCATCCTGAACCTTCTCGTCCATGAGTCGTCCTCACGTTCATCCTGAACCTTCTCGTCCATGAGTCGTCCTCACGTTCATCCTGAACCTTCTCGTCCATGAGTCGTCCTCTTCCTGCTTTTCATGACGCTTCTTTCATCCTGAACCTTCTCGTCCATGAGTCCTCCTCACCTTCATCCTGAACCTTCATGTCCATGAGTCGTCCTCACCTTCATCCTGAACCTTCATGTCCATGAGTCGTCCTCACGTTCATCCTGAACCTTCTCGTCCATGAGTCCTCCTCATGTTCATCCTGAACCTTCTCGTCCATGAGTCGTCCTCACGTTCATCCTGAACCTTCTCGTCCATGAGTCCTCCTCATGTTCATCCTGAACCTTCTCGTCCATGAGTCGTCCTCTTTCATCCTGAACCTTCTCGTCCATGAGTCGTCCTCACGTTCATCCTGAACCTTCTCGTCCATGAGTCGTCCTCACGTTCATCCTGAACCTTCTCGTCCATGAGTCGTCCTCACGTTCATCCTGAACCTTCTCGTCCATGAGTCGTCCTCACGTTCATCCTGAACCTTCTCGTCCATGAGTCGTCCTCATGTTCATCCTGAACCTTCATGTCCATGAGTCGTCCTCACGTTCATCCTGAACCTTCTTGTCCATGAGTCGTCCTCACGTTCATCCTGAACCTTCTCGTCCATGAGTCGTTCTCACGTTCATCCTGAACCTTCTCGTCCATGAGTCCTCCTCACGTTCATCCTGAACCCTTGCCCATGAGTCTTCCTACGTTCTCCTCACGTTCATCCTGAACCTTTCGTCCATGAGTCGTCCTCAATCCTGAACCTTCTTCTTCATCAAGCATGAGTCGTCCTCACTTCATCCTGAACCTTCTTGTCCAGAGTCTCCCCTCATCCTAACCTTTCATCCTGAGTTCTCATCTGAACTTCAGTCCATGAGTCGTCCTCACGTTCATCCTGAACCTTCTCGTCCATGAGTCGTCCTCACGTTCATCCTGAACCTTCTTGTCCATGAGTCGTCCTCACGTTCATCCTGAACCTTCTCGTCCATGAGTCGTCCTCACGTTCATCCTGAACCTTCTTGCCCATGAGTCGCCCTCACGTTCATCCTGAACCTCTCGTCCATGAGTCCCTCCTCACGTTCATCCTGAACCTTCGCCCATGAGTCGCCCTCACGCTCATCCTGAACCTTTCGCCCATGAGTCCTCCTCATGTTCATCCTGAACCTTCTTCGCCCATGAGTCGCCCTCTTTCATCCTGAACCTTCTCGCCCATGAGTCCTCCTCACTTCATCCTGAACCTTCACGTCCATGAGTCGTCCTCACTCTTCATCCTGAACCTTCTCGCCCATGAGTCGCCCTTTTCATCCTGGAACCTTTCGGCCCATGAGTCCTCCTCACGTTCATCCTGAACCTTCATGTCCATGAGTCGCCCTCACCTTCATCCTGAACCTCTCGCCCATGAGTCGCCCCTCACGCTCATCCTGAACCTTCTCGCCCATGAGTCCTCCTCATGTTCATCCTGAACCTTCTCGCCCATGAGTCGTCCTCTTTCATCCTGAACCTTCTCGTCCATGAGTCGCCTCTCACGCTCATCCTGAACCTTCTCGTCCATGAGTCGTCCTCACGTTCATCCTGAACCTTCGCCCATGAGTCGCCCTCACGCTCATCCTGAACCTTCGCCCATGAGTCGCCCTCACGCTTCATCCTGAACCTTTCTCGCCCATGAGTCGCCCACCCTGAACCCTCCCGCCCATGAGTCCTCCTCATGTTCATCCTGGAACCTTCCTCGCCCATGAGTCGCTCCTTCTTTTTTCATCCTGAACCTCTCGCCCATGAGTCCTCCTCACCTTCATCCTGAACCCTTTCATGTCCATGAGTCGCTCCTCACCTTCATCCTGCCCATGAGTCGTCTCTTTTCTCATCCTCGAACCCCCCGCCCATGAGTCCTCCCCTCCATCCTGAACCTTCTATGTCCATGAGTCGCCCACCCCTACCTTCATCCTGAACCTTCTTCGCCCATGAGTCGTCCTCACGTTCATCCTGAACCTTCTCGCCCATGAGTCCTCCTCATGTTCATCCTGAACCTTCTCGCCCATGAGTCGCCCCCCTTTCATCCTGAACCTTCGTCCATGAGTCGTCCTCACGTTCATCCTGAACCTTCGTCCATGAGTCGTCCTCACGTTCATCCTGAACCTCTCGCCCATGAGTCGCCCTCACGTTCATCCTGAACCTTCTCCCCATGAGTTATCTAACCTTCTGTCTATGAGTCTCCTCACCTTCATCCTGAACCTTCATGTCCATGAGTCGTCCTCACCCATCCGTTCATCCTGAACCTTCTTGTCCATGAGTCCTCCTCACGTTCATCCTGAACCTTCTCGTCCATGAGTCGCCCTCACGTTCATCCTGAACCTTCTCGTCCATGAGTCCTCCTCACGTTCATCCTGAACCTTCTTGTCCATGAGTCGTCCTCACGTTCATCCTGAACCTTCTCGTCCATGAGTCGTCCTCACGTTCATCCTGAACCTTCTCGCCCATGAGTCGCCCTCACGCTCATCCTGAACCTTCGCCCATGAGTCGCCCTCACGCTCATCCTGAACCTTCTCGCCCATGAGTCGCCCTCACGCTCATCCTGAACCTTTCGCCCATGAGTCGCCCTCATGTTCATCCTGAACCTTCATGTCCATGAGTCGCCCTCACGTTCATCCTGAACCTTCTTGTCCATGAGTCGCCCTCACGCTCATCCTGAACCTTTCGTCCATGAGTCGTCCTCACGTTCATCCTGAACCTTCGTCCATGAGTCCTCCTCATCATCCTGAACCTTCTTGTCCATGAGCCTTCCTCACGCTCATCCTGAACCTTCTTGTCCATGAGTCGCTCCCCTCACGCTTCATCCTGGAACCCTTCTCGCCCATGAGTCGCCCTCACGCTCATCCTGAACCTTCTTGTCCATGAGTCGCCCTCACGCTCATCTCTGAACCTTCTTGTCCATGAGTCGCCCTCACGCTCATCCTGAACCTTCTTCGTCCATGAGTCGTCCTCACGTTCATCCTGAACCTTCTCGTCCATGAGTCGTCCTCACGCTCATCCTGAACCTTCTTGTCCATGAGTCGCCCTCACGCTCATCCTGAACCTTCTCGCCTATGAGTCGCCCCTCACGCTCATCCTGAACCTTCTGTCCATGAGTCATCCTCCCGCGTTCATCCTGAATCTTCTTGTTCATGAGTCGTCCTCATGTTCATCCTGAACCTTCTTGTCCATGAGTCGTCCTCACGTTCATCCTGAACCTTCTCGTCCATGAGTCCTCCTCACGGTCGTCCTGAACCTTCTTGTCCATGAGTCGTCCTCATGTTCATCCTGAACCTTCTCGTCCATGAGTCCTCCTCACGGTCGTCCTGAACCTTCTTGTCCATGAGTCGTCCTCACGTTCATCCTGAACCTTCTTGTCCATGAGTCGTCCTCACGTTCATCCTGAACCTTCTCGTCCATGAGTCGTCCTCACGTTCATCCTGAACCTTCTCGTCCATGAGTCGTCCTCACGTTCATCCTGAACCTTCTTGTCCATGAGTCGTCCTCACGTTCATCCTGAACCTTCTCGTCTATGAGTCGTCCTCACGTTCATCCTGAACCTTCTTGTCCATGAGTCATCCTCACGTTCATCCTGAATCTTCTTGTTCATGAGTCGTCCTCATGTTCATCCTGAACCTTCTTGTCCATGAGTCGTCCTCACGTTCATCCTGAACCTTCTCGTCCATGAGTCCTCCTCACGGTCGTCCTGAACCTTCTTGTCCATGAGTCGTCCTCACGTTCATCCTGAACCTTCTCGTCCATGAGTCCTCCTCACGGTCGTCCTGAACCTTCTTGTCCATGAGTCGTCCTCACGTTCATCCTGAACCTTCTTATCAGAGCAGAGACAAGACTTTTCCTTCTCCAGCTCAGATACGAAGATGCTGAAGCTGCTCTAAAGTCACCTTAAACCTCCTCCTTCATGACATGGACCTGCAACAAAAGACATGGACTGGATCAGGATTCACTGTGAACTGGATCTGGATTCACTGTGAACTGGATCTGGATTCAATGTGAACAGGATCAGGATTCACTGTGACCTGGAAGGTGAAAGGTCAAGGAAGGCAGTTGACGTTTTTTCCTTCAGTCTGTTCTCCACACTCATGTGTTGGCTCAGCTCAGTTTTCTGTCTGGCTGGTTGAGGATTTGACTTTTGTTCTGACAGTAATAATAATAATAATAATTTATTTTATTCTGACAGTAATAATAATAATAATAATTTGTTTTATTCTGTCAGTAATAATAATAATAATAATTTGTTTTATTCTGACAGTAATAATAATAATAATAATTTGTTTTATTCTGACAGTAATAATAATAATAATAATTTGTTTTATTCTGACAGTAATAATAATAATAATAATTTGTTTTATTCTGTCAGTAATAATAATAATAATAATTTGTTTTATTCTGACAGTAATAATAATAATAATAATAATTTGTTTTATTCTGTCAGTAATAATAATAATAATAATTTGTTTTATTCTGACAGTAATAATAATAATTAATAATAATAATAATAAATTTTATTCTGACAGTAATAATAATAATAATAATTTGTTTTATTCTGACAGTAATAATAATAATAATAATTTGTTTTATTCTGTCAGTAATAATAATAATAATAATATTGTTTAGTAATAATAATAATAATAATAATTCATTTTATTCCGACAGTAATAATAATAATAATAATAATTTGTTTTATTCTGACAGTAATAATAATAATAATAATTTATTTTATTCTGACAGTAATAATAATAATAATAATTTGTTTGTTTCTGACAGTAATAATAATAATAATATTTTGTTTTATTCTGACAGTAATAATAATAATAACAATTTCTTTTATTCTGACAGTAATAATAATAATAATAATAATTTATTTTATTCTGACAGTAATAATAATAATAATAATTTGTTTTATTCTGTCAGTAATAATAATAATAATAATAATAATAATTTATTTTATTCTGACAGTAATAATAATAATAACAATTTATTTTATTCTGACAGTAATAATAATAATAATAATTTGTTTGTTTCTGACAGTAATAATAATAATAATAATTTGTTTTATTCTGACAGTAATAATAATAATAATAATTTGTTTGTTTCTGACAGTAATAATAATAATAATAATAATTTGTTTTATTCTGTCAGTAATAATAATAATAATAATTTGTTTGTTTCTGACAGTAATAATAATAATAATAATTTGTTTTATTCTGTTAGTAATACTAATAATAATAATTTGTTTGTTTCTGACAGTAATAATAATAATAATAATTTGTTTTATTCTGTCAGTAATAATAATAATAATAATTTGTTTTATTCTGTCAGTAATAATAATAATAATAATAATATTCTTAAAGTATTCTTCAGTAAATTAATAATAATAATATTCTGAAAGTATCTTCAAAGTTCCTCAAAGACAGTTAATGATGTTTCTCTACTTGTGTTGATGCTTCACTTCTCCTGCTGAACGTTCATAGCATCAACATATTCGCAGCAGATGGTAATGAAGTGTTTCTGCACATGTGTGTCGAAGCTTTGATCTGCTGGTGAAGATACTGCAGATACATCTTCTACGCCTCAGAAATGACCTCGAGCAGAAGCAAGATGTTCTTCTGTATCTGCTCGAAGAACGAGTTCCTCACATCTTTGAAACACTTCCATCATCACAACGTTCTGACGTCCAGCTCTTGTGTTTCTTCTTCTGTCACCAAAATATTCCATCAGCAGACGGAGCTTCATATGTGGAGCGACTGAGCCTCAAATCACACCATATTATGGACATTTTTCATGTGTTCGTGTCGCAGGTTAGAAGAGAAACAATAACAAGAGACACGTACAGCCATTTAATAGTGTTTGTTAAAGAAGTTATTTAAAGCTTACACATCAACTAGTATCAACTCTGGTGTCATTACACATCAACTAGTATCAACTCTGGTGTCATTAAACATCAACTAGTATCAACTCTGGTGTCATTAAACATCAACTAGTATCAACTCTGGTGTCATTAAACATCAACTAGTATCAACTCTGGTGTCATTAAACATCAACTAGTATCAACTCTGGTGTCATTAAACATCAACTAGTATCAACTCTGGTGTCATTAAACATCAACTAGTATCAACTCTGGTGTCATTAAACATCAACTAGTATCAACTCTGGTGTCATTAAACATCAACTAGTATCAACTCTGGTGTCATTACACATCAACTAGTATCAACTCTGGTGTCATTAAACATCAACTAGTATCAACTCTGGTGTCATTAAACATCAACTAGTATCAACTCTGGTGTCATTAAACATCAACTAGTATCAACTCTGGTGTCATTAAACATCAACTAGTATCAACTCTGGTGTCATTAAACATCAACTAGTATCAACTCTGGTGTCATTAAACATCAACTAGTATCAACTCTGGTGTCATTAAACATCAACTAGTATCAACTCTGGTGTCATTAAACATCAACTAGTATCAACTCTGGTGTCATTAAACATCAACTAGTATCAACTCTGGTGTCATTAAACATCAACTAGTATCAACTCTGGTGTCATTAAACATCAACTAGTATCAACTCTGGTGTCATTAAACATCAACTAGTATCAACTCTTGTGTCATTAAACATCAACTAGTATCAACTCTGGTGTCATTAAACATCAACTAGTATCAACTCTGGTGTCATTAAACATCAACTAGTATCAACTCTTGTGTCATTAAACATCAACTAGTATCAACTCTGGTGTCATTAAACATCAACTAGTATCAACTCTGGTGTCATTAAACATCAACTAGTATCAACTCTGGTGTCATTAAACATCAACTAGTATCAACTCTGGTGTCATTAAACATCAACTAGTATCAACTCTGGTGTCATTAAACATCAACTAGTATCAACTCTGGTGTCATTAAACATCAACTAGTATCAACTCTGGTGTCATTAAACATCAACTAGTATCAACTCTGGTGTCATTAAACATCAACTAGTATCAACTCTGGTGTCATTAAACATCAACTAGTATCAACTCTGGTGTCATTAAACATCAACTAGTATCAACTCTGGTGTCATTAAACATCAACTAGTATCAACTCTGGTGTCATTAAACATCAACTAGTATCAACTCTGGTGTCATTAAACATCAACTAGTATCAACTCTGGTGTCATTAAACATCAACTAGTATCAACTCTGGTGTCATTAAACATCAACTAGTATCAACTCTGGTGTCATTAAACATCAACTAGTATCAACTCTGGTGTCATTAAACATCAACTAGTATCAACTCTGGTGTCATTAAACATCAACTAGTATCAACTCTGGTGTCATTAAACATCAACTAGTATCAACTCTGGTGTCATTAAACATCAACTAGTATCAACTCTGGTGTCATTAAACATCAACTAGTATCAACTCTGGTGTCATTAAACATCAACTAGTATCAACTCTGGTGTCATTAAACATCAACTAGTATCAACTCTGGTGTCATTAAACATCAACTAGTATCAACTCTGGTGTCATTAAACATCAACTAGTATCAACTCTGGTGTCATTAAACATCAACTAGTATCAACTCTGGTGTCATTAAACATCAACTAGTATCAACTCTGGTGTCATTAAACATCAACTAGTATCAACTCTGGTGTCATTAAACATCAACTAGTATCAACTCTGGTGTCATTAAACATCAACTAGTATCAACTCTTGTGTCATTAAACATCAACTAGTATCAACTCTGGTGTCATTAAACATCAACTAGTATCAACTCTGGTGTCATTAAACATCAACTAGTATCAACTCTGGTGTCATTAAACATCAACTAGTATCAACTCTGGTGTCATTAAACATCAACTAGTATCAACTCTGGTGTCATTAAACATCAACTAGTATCAACTCTGGTGTCATTAAACATCAACTAGTATCAACTCTGGTGTCATTAAACATCAACTAGTATCAACTCTGGTGTCATTAAACATCAACTAGTATCAACTCTGGTGTCATTAAACATCAACTAGTATCAACTCTGGTGTCATTAAACATCAACTAGTATCAACTCTGGTGTCATTAAACATCAACTAGTATCAACTCTGGTGTCATTAAACATCAACTAGTATCAACTCTGGTGTCATTAAACATCAACTAGTATCAACTCTGGTGTCATTAAACATCAACTAGTATCAACTCTGGTGTCATTAAACATCAACTAGTATCAACTCTGGTGTCATTAAACATCAACTAGTATCAACTCTGGTGTCACACACTTGTACTGTTTAAACGTCAACATGAGGCTCGAACATGGAATATTGAGCGACGTCCTTGTTATGATGATTGCTATATTTCTGAAGATACTTTTCTTCTGATGATCTAAAGTTGCTGTAGATGTTTGATCAGCCTGTGGAGCTGAAGTTCTCTCAGGTATGAAGATAATCTTCTCAAACCCGATCACTCTGACGCGACATTATGAGAATATATAGAATCACGAGTCGAGTCATGAATCATCAATAAAACATCTTCAGGTTTCACGTGTTTCTCTGGAACAAGGTTGTCTTTTTATCGTAAGAAATAAAAGCAGATTTATCTTCTTCTTCTAAGACACACGAACGAGTGGAAGAAACGGAAAATAAACTGAAGGAAGACATGACTTTCACTTTAGCTTCTGAATGGATTATTGTCTGAGGTTCAATAAAGTTTCTCTGACAATGATGTTGATCATAAATCAAAGAACTTTTGTTTTATTTAATGGAACTGATGAGTTACTTCCTGGTTGTTAGTTTGAATGTTTCTTCAAACTTCTTCAAGCAAAAGAATGAAGATGATCATGAAGAAGTAACGAGTTGATAATAGAATAAAGTTGATCTTCAGACACGTTGTTCAGAGAAACATGTCGAGGTCCAGACGAGGACTTGAAGAAGTTCACGTTCTGTGTCTCAGTGACTTCCTGTCTGTGTTGATCCTGCAGATCGTGAAGATTCATTATCAATAATGATGTCACTGTGAGGAACATTCAATGTTTTCACTCTTTGACAAGAACATTCCAGAGAAGTTGAGATGGTTTGAGGAACGAGACGATCCACAGTAATGATCGAACTGGTGCTCACCACACGTCAATAATCATGATCATTAATAATGATTAGTATCAGTTCATGAGTCGTGAGAAAAGCTCTCACTGAACCTTCTCCCTGATGTTGGATCATCTCCAGATGTTCCACAACAACCTGGGATTCATCACAGAACCAAAGCTTTCCTCGACTGATGACTTTGAAATGTTTCCCTGAGAGTCGTGATGTGATGGAGAGTCGGGTCGGTGATGTTGGATGATGTTAGATGATGCCGGATGATGTTGGATGATGTTGGATGATGTCGGATGATGTTGGATGATGTTGGATGATGTTGGATGATGTTGGATGATGTTGGATGATGTTGGATGATGCCGGATGATGTTGGATGATGCCGGATGATGTTGGATGATGCCGGATGATGTTGGATGATGTTGGATGATGTTAGATGATGTTGGATGATGTTGGATGATGTTGGATGATGTTGGATGATGTTGGATGATGTTAGATGATGCCGGATGATGTTGGATGATGCCGGATGATGCCGGATGATGTTGGATGATGTTGGATGATGTTGGATGATGTTGGATGATGTCGGATGATGTTGGATGATGTTAGATGATGTTGGATGATGTTGGATGATGTTGGATGATGCCGGATGATGTTGGATGATGTTGGATGATGTCGGATGATGTTGGATGATGTTGATTGATGATGATGGATGATGTTGGATGATGTTGGATGATGTTGGATGATGATGGATGATGATGGATGATGTTAGATGATGTTGGATGATGTTGGATGATGTCGGATGATGTTGGATGATGTTAGATGATGTTGGATGATGTTGGATGATGTTGGATGATGCCGGATGATGTTGGATGATGTTGGATGATGTCGGATGATGTTGGATGATGTTGGATGATGTTGGATGATGATGGATGATGTTGGATGATGTTGGATGATGTTGGATGATGATGGATGATGTTGGATGATGTTGGATGATGTTGGATGATGATGGATGATGTTGGATGATGATGGATGACGATGGATGATGTTGGATGATGTTGGATGATGCCGGATGATGTTGGATGATGTTGGATGATGTTGGATGATGTTGGATGATGCCGGATGATGTTGGATGATGTTGGATGATGCCGGATGATGCCGGATGATGTTGGATGATGCCGGATGATGTTGGATGATGTTGGATGATGTTGGATGATGCCGGATGATGTTGGATGATGTTGGATGATGTTAGATGATGTTAGATGATGCCGGATGATGTTGGATGATGTTGGATGATGTTGGATGATGCCGGATGATGTTGGATGATGTCGGATGATGTTGGATGATGTTCGATGATGATGGATGATGTTGGATGATGTTGGATGATGTTAGATGATGCCGGATGATGTTGATGATGCTGGATGATGCCGATGATGTTGAGAATGATGCCTGGATGATGTTGGATGATGTTGGATGATGTTGGATGATGTTGATGATGTTGGATGATGTTAGATGATGCCGGATGATGTTGGATGATGCCGGATGATGTTGGATGATGTTGGATGATGTTGGATGATGTTAGATGATGTTAGATGATGTTAGATGATGCCGGATGATGTTGGATGATGTTAGATGATGTTGGATGATGTTGGATGATGTTGGATGATGTTGGATGATGTTAGATGATGTTGGATGATGTTGGATGATGTTGGATGATGTTAGATGATGTTAGATGATGTTGGATGATGTTAGATGATGCCGGATGATGTTGGATGATGTTGGATGATGTTGGATGATGTTAGATGATGCCGGATGATGTTGGATGATGCCGGATGATGTTGGATGATGCCGGATGATGCCGGATGATGTTGGATGATGCCGGATGATGTTGGATGATGCCGGATGATGCCGGATGATGTTGGATGATGCCGGATGATGGATGATGTTGGATGATGTTGAGATGATGGATGATGCCGGATGATGTTGGATGATGTTGGATGATGTTGGATGATGTTGGATGATGCCGGATGATGTTGGATGATGTTGGATGATGCCGGATGATGTTGGATGATGTTGGATGATGCCGGATGATGTTGGATGATGTTGGATGATGTTAGATGATGTTAGATGATGCCGGATGATGTTGGATGATGTTGGATGATGTTGGATGATGTTGGATGATGCCGGATGATGTTGGATGATGTCGGATGATGTTGGATGATGTTAGATGATGATGGATGATGTTGGATGATGTTGGATGATGTTAGATGATGCCGGATGATGTTGGATTCCGGATGATGCCGGATGATGTTGGATGATGTCGGATGATGTTGGATGATGTTGGATGATGTTAGATGATGTTAGATGATGTTAGATGATGCCCATGAATGATGGATGATGCTGATGATGTTGGATGACGCCGATGATGTTGGATGATGTTGGATGATGTAAGATGATGTTGGATGATGTTGGATGATGTTGGATGATGTTAGATGATGTTAGATGATGTTGGATGATGTTAGATGATGCCGATGATGTTGGATGATGTTGGATGATGTTGGATGATGTTAGATGATGCCGATGATGTTGGATGATGTTGATGATGTTGGATGATGTTAGATGATGCCGGATGATGTTGATATGATGATGTTGGATGATGCCGATGTGCCGGATGATGTTGGATGATGCCGGATGATGTTGATGAAGCCGGATGATGACGATGATGTTGGATGATGCCGGATGATGTTGGATGATGTTGGATGATGTTGATGATGTTGGATGATGTTAGATGATGCCGATGATGTTGAATGATGTTGGATGATGTTGGATGATGTTAGATGATGCCGGATGATGTTGGATGATGCTGATGATGCGGATGATGTTGGATGATGTTGGATGATGCTCGGGATGATGTTCAGAATGATGCGGATGATGCCGGATGATGTTAGATGATGTTAGATGATGCCGGTGATGGATGATGCCTAGATGATGTCGAATGGAATGATGCTGGATGATGTTGAATGATGTTGGATGATGTTAGATGATGTTGGATGATGTCGAGATGATGAGGATGATGTTGGATGATGTTGGATGATGTTAGATGATGCCGATGATGATGTTGGATGATGTTGGATAATGATGATGGATGATGTTGATGATGTTGATGATGTTGGATGATGTTGGATGATGTTGATGATGTTGGATGATGATGGATGATGTTGGATGATGGACTGAATGATGATGATGTTGGATGATGATGGATGATGTTGGATGATGTTAGATGATGTTGGATGATGTTGGATGATGATGGATGATGAGATGATGTTAGATGATGTTGATGATGGATGATGTTGGATGATGATGGATGATGTTAGATGATGTTGGATGATGCTGGATGATGTTGGATGATGTTGGATGATGTTGGATGATGTTGATGATGTTGGATGATGTTGATGATGATGGATGATGTTAGATGATGTTGGATGATGTTGGATGATGATGGATGATGTTGGATGATGATGGATGATGTTATGGATGATGTTGGATGATGTTGGATGATGATGATGATGATGGATGATGTTGGATGATGATGGATGATGATGATGTTGGATGATGTTGGATGATGTTGGATGATGTCGGATGATGTTATGATGATGATGATGATGGATGATGTTGATGATGATGGATGATGTTGATGATGATGGATGATGTTGGATGATGTTAGATGATGTTGGATGATGTTGGATGATGTTGGATGATGATGGATGATGTTGGATGATGTTGGATGATGTTGGATGATGTTGGATGATGTTGGATGATGATGGATGATGTTGGATGATGTTGGATGATGATGGATGATGTTGGATGATGATGGATGATGTTGGATGATGTTAGATGATGTTGGATGATGTTGGATGATGATGGATGATGTTAGATGATGTTGGATGATGTTGGATGATGATGGATGATGTTGATGATGTTGGATGATGTTGGATGATGATGGATGATGTTGGATGATGTTGGATGATGTTGGATGATGATGATGATGGATGATGTTGATGATGTTAATGATGTTGGATGATGATGGATGATGTTAGATGATGTTGGATGATGTTGGATGATGATGGATGATGTTGGATGATGATGGATGATGTTGGATGATGTTGGATGATGATGGATGATGATGGATGATGTTGATGATGTTGGATGATGTTGGATGATGTTAGATGATGTCGGTTAAAGAATGATGATGGATGATGATGGATAATGTTAGATGATGTTGGATGATGATAGGATGATGATGGATGATGTTGGATGATGTTGGATGATGATGGATGATGAGATGATGTGGATGATGATGGATGATGATGGATGATGTTGGATGATGTTGATGATGATGGATGATGTTGGATGATGTTAGATGATGTCGGATGATGTTGGATGATGATGGATGATGATGGATGATGATGGATGATGTTGGATGATGATGGATGATGTTGGATGATGATGGATGATGATGGATGATGATGGATGATGTTGGATGATGATGGATGATGTTGGATGATGATGGATGATGATGGATGATGTTGGATGATGTTGGATGATGATGGATGATGTTGGATGATGTTAGATGATGTCGGATGATGTTGGATGATGATGGATGATGATGGATGATGTTGGATGATGATGATGGATGATGATGGATGATGTTGGATGATGATGATGGATGATGATGGATGATGTTGGATGATGTCGGATGATGTTGGATGATGTTGGATGATGATGTATGATGTCGGATGATGTTGGATGATGATGTATGATGTCGGATGATGTTGGATGATGATGGATGATGTTGGATGATGTTGGATGATGTTTTCCTTCCAAAGACGACACAGAAGCTTCACAAACACTCTTTTGATTCCATCTTCAACTCAAATGTCAAACTTTCACGTACAAAAGACGAACTCATGAAATATTCTTTGCAGAAAAACGTTATTTCTAGTCTTTCATTCCATATGATGGAAGATTCTTTCTTCATGTTCTTCCTGTTCTTCACGTTCTTCACGTTCTTCACGTTCTTCCCGTTCTTCACGTTCTTCACTTTCTTCATGTTCTTCATGTTCTTCACGTTCTTCAATTTCTTCACGTTCTTCACGTTCTTCACGTTCTTCCCGTTCTTCACGTTCTTCACTTTCTTCATGTTCTTCATGTTCTTCATGTTCTTCACGTTCTTCAATTTCTTCACGTTCTTCACGTTCTTCCCGTTCTTCACGTTCTTCCCGTTCTTCCCGTTCTTCACGTTCTTCACGTTCTTCACTTTCTTCACGTTCTTCAATTTCTTCACGTTCTTCCCGTTCTTCCCGTTCTTCACGTTCTTCACGTTCTTCCCGTTCTTCACGTTCTTCACGTTCTTCACGTTCTTCACGTTCTTCACGTTCTTCACGTTCTTCAATTTCTTCAATTTCTTCCCGTTCTTCACGTTCTTCAATTTCTTCACGTTCTTCCCGTTCTTCACGTTCTTCAATTTCTTCACGTTCTTCAATTTCTTCACGTTCTTCACGTTCTTCCCGTTCTTCCCGTTCTTCATGTTCTTCACGTTCTTCACGTTCTTCACGTTCTTCAATTTCTTCACGTTCTTCCCGTTCTTCACGTTCTTCAATTTCTTCACGTTCTTCAATTTCTTCACGTTCTTCCCGTTCTTCCCGTTCTTCATGTTCTTCACGTTCTTCACGTTCTTCACGTTCTTCATGTTCTTCACGTTCTTCACGTTCTTCACGTTCTTCACGTTCTTCACGTTCTTCACGTTCTTCAATTTCTTCACGTTCTTCAATTTCTTCACGTTCTTCACGTTCTTCCCGTTCTTCATGTTCTTCACGTTCTTCCCGTTCTTCATGTTCTTCATGTTCTTCACGTTCTTCACGTTCTTCAATTTCTTCACGTTCTTCAATTTCTTCACGTTCTTCACGTTCTTCCCGTTCTTCATGTTCTTCACGTTTTTCACTTTCTTCACGTTCTTCACTTTCTTCACGTTCTTCACGTTCTTCACTTTCTTCACGTTCTTCACTTTCTTCACGTTCTTCACGTTCTTTACTTTCTTCACGTTCTTCACGTTCTTCACATGAAGGTGAAATAAAGGTCAAACATCCTGTTCATTGACTCCTAATGACTGCATGGATTCTTCTCTGTAATGGACTCTCTGCTCTAATGGCTTCAGGACCTTCTGCTGTCGTTCTTCTCTAAGTACTCGACACTGAAGCCATGATTCTTCATCTGAACGAGTGAATGTTGAAAACTTCTCTTGTCGTCACAACCTGTAGTTTGTGTAACTTTGTCTTCATTATCTTTCTAGAGAATCAACATCATTTCATCACCAATAGTTTCTTTATTATTTCTTTACAATCAACGTTTAAACCTTTTTTTCTTCTTTCATGTAAACAAATGTTTTCTTCTTAATGTAAACAAATGTTTAAAATAGTAAAACAATCGTCTTCATTGTTGACGTTCCATCAGCAACTGATTCCTTCAGACGGTTCAAGGTCGTCGGCCTTCATTGATTGTGATCTCATTGGTTCCTCCTCAGTGCCGACCGACTCCTCGTCATCCACACCCAGAGCCACGACGGCCACGACCACCGCAGCCTCCAGGGGTCAAGGTGACCCGACGGTGGGGGGGGCGGACCCCCGGGACGGCAGGGATCCCTTCGAGGACTCTCGTGGTTCTGGAACGATGGAGACCTTCGTTCCTGAGCTGCCGCTGGCGCCCAGACGCGTCTGCGAGGCCACGACCAGAAGAGCCATCGACTGGCCCGAGACCCACACCGGGACCAGCCTGGAGAGACCCTGTCCCAAAGGAACCCGAGGTAGGACCGGTGATTGACGGGTGGAGACTTGATGAAGCAGTGATTGACAGCTGGGTTCAGGTGTGACTTTGACAAGAGACTCACACACACGTCAAACCGTTTCTTCACGAAGGTCATTGAATGTCTCACAAGAACCTCGTCTGAAGAACATCCAGACTTATGAAGACTTATGAAGACTCATGAAGACTCATGAAGACTCATGAAGACTCATGAAGACTCATGAAGACTCATGAAGACTCATGAAGACTCATGAAGACTCATGAAGACTCATGAAGACTCATGAAGACTCATGAAGACTCTTGAAGACTCATGAAGACTCATGAAGACTCATGAAGACTCTTGAAGACTCATGAAGACTCTTGAAGACTCATGAAGACTCATGAAGACTCATGAAGACTCATGAAGACTCATGAAGACTCATGAAGACTCATGAAGACTCTTGAAGACTCATGAAGACTCATGAAGACTCATGAAGACTCATGAAGACTCATGAAGACTCATGAAGACTCATGAAGACTCATGAAGACTCATGAAGACTCTTGAAGACTCATGAAGACTCATGAAGACTCATGAAGACTCATGAAGACTCATGAAGACTCATGAAGACTCTTGAAGACTCATGAAGACTCATGAAGACTCATGAAGACTCATGAAGACTCATGAAGACTCATGAAGACTCATGAAGACTCATGAAGACTCATGAAGACTCATGAAGACTCATGAAGACTCATGAAGACTCATATGAAGACTCATGAAGACTCATGAAGACTCATGAAGACTCATGAAGACTCATGAAGACTCATGAAGACTCATGAAGACTCATGAAGACTCATGAAGACTCATAGAAGACTCATGAAGACTCATGAAGACTCATGAAGACTCATGAAGACTCATGAAGACTCATGAAGACTCATGAAGACTCATGAAGACTCATGAAGACTCATGAAGACTCATGAAGACTCATGAAGACTCATGAAGACTCATGAAGACTCATGAAGACTCATGAAGACTCATGAAGACTCATGAAGACTCATGAAGACTCTGAGACTGAAGACTCATGAAGACTCATGAAGACTCATGAAGACTCATGAAGACTCATGAAGACTCATGAAGACTCATGAAGACTCATGAAGACTCATGAAGACTCATGAAGACTCATGAAGACTCATGAAGACTCATGAAGACTCATGAAGACTCATGAAGACTCATGAAGACTCATGAAGACTCTAGACTTGAAGACTCATGAAGACTCATGAAGACTCATGAAGACTCATGAAGACTTATGAAGACTCATGAAGACTCATGAAGACTCATGAAGACTCATGAAGACTCATGAAGACTCATGAAGACTCTTGAAGACTCATGAAGACTCATGAAGACTCATGAAGACTCATGAAGACTCATGAAGACTCATGAAGACTCTTGAAGACTCATGAAGACTCATGAAGACTCATGAAGACTCATGAAGACTCATGAAGACTCTTGAAGACTCAT
>JACEEU010000706.1:23743793-23746293 GCA_016630915.1 Callionymus lyra
ATTAGGAGCAGATCCTGGTCCTTTGAGCATTTCAGCATGAAGACCTTCTAGTCAGTCTTCAAGGTCACATGATGTCCATCAGAGAGTTGAGTGACAGTTTGTCAATCATTAATATTTCAACTATAAACAAGAAGAAAAAGTTTTGTTGGATTTTTCACAGTTTCTTCAGGATTTATCATCAACCTGTTGAAGGTTCATCTACGATCCTCTTAAGTTGGACTAACATCTCTCTCTCTCTCTCTCTCTCTCTCTCTCTCTCTCTCTCATGCTTGCATGTTTTCTTTCTCTTCATTTTTATGCTTCTGTGGAAAAGCTTCAGAAGCGAGAGAAGACCTGCAGAGCCTACATGAAGGTAGAACTTCTTCTTCTCTTCCTGTCCAAGCATGTCGTCCTCGATCCACAACAGACTCTCCTTCTGTGCGGCTCCATCACTCCATCCTTCCTTCCTCTGTCCATCACTCCATCCTTCCTTCCTCTGTCCATCACTCCATCCTTCCTTCCTCTGTCCATCACTCCATCCTTCCTTCCTCTGTCCATCCCTATCCTTCCTTCCTCTGTCCATCACTCCATCCTTTCTTCCTCTGTCCATCACTCCATCCTTCCTTCCTCTGTCCATCACTCCATCCTTCCTTCCTCTGTCCATCACTCCATCCTTCCTTCCTCTGTCCATCACTCTATCCTTCCTTCCTCTGTCAATCACTCCATCCTTCCTTCCTCTGTCCATCACTCCATCCTTCCTTCCTCTCTGTCCACTCCATCCTTCCTTCCTCTGTCCATCCTCCATCCTTCCTTCCTCTGTCAATCACTCCATCCTTCCTTCCTCTGTCCATCACTCCATCCTTCCTTTCTCTTCATCACTCCATCCTTCCTTCCTCTGTCCATCACTCATCTTCCTTCCTCTGTCCATCACTCTATCCATCATCATGCATCATCCTTCCTTCCTCTGTCTCATCACTCCTTCCTTCCTTCCTTCTGTCTATCACTCATCATCATCATCACTCATCCTTCCTTCCCTCTGTCCATCACTCTATCATCATCATCATCATCATCATCATCCTTCCTTCCTCTGTCTCTATCTCTATCCATCATCTCATCATCCTTCCTTCCTCTGTCCATCACTCTATCATCATCATCATCCATCTTCCTTCCTTCCTCTGTCCATCACTCTATCATCATCATCATCATCATCCTTCCTTCCTTCTGTCCATCACTCTATCATCATCATCTCTTCCTTCCTTCCTTTCCTCTGTCCATCACTCTATCTAATCATCATCATCATCCTTCCTTCCTTCCTCTGTCCATCACTCTATCATCATCAACAACATCATCCTTCCTTCCTTCCTCTGTCCATCACTCTATCATCATCATCATCATCATCCTTCCTTCCTTCCTCTGTCCATCACTCTATCATCATCATCATCATCATCCTTCCTTCCTTCCTCTGTCCATCACTCTTATCATCATCATCATCATCTCCTTCCTTCCTCTGTCCCATCCTTACTCTATCATCATCATCATCATCATCCTTCCTTCCTCTGTCCATCGCTCTATCATCATCATCATCATCATCCTTCCTTCCTTCCTTCCTTCCTCTGTCCATCACTCTATCATCATCATCATCATCATCCTTCCTTCTCCTTCCTTCCTCTGTCCATCACTCTATCTTCCATCCATCATCATCATCATCCTTCCTTCCTCTGTCCATCTCTATCATCATCATCATCATCATCATCCTTCCTTCCTCTGTCCATCACTCTATCATCATCATCATCATCATCATCCTTCCTTCCTCTGTCCATCACTCTATCATCATCATCATCAATATCATCATCATCATCATCTTCCTTCCTTCCTCTGTCCATCACTCTATCATCATCATCATCATCCTTCCTTCCTTCCTTCCTCTGTCCATCACTCTATCATCATCATCATCATCATCATCCTTCCTTCCTTCCTCTGTCCATCACTCTATCATCATCATCATCATCATCCTTCCTTCCTTCCTCTGTCCATCACTCTATCATCATCATCATCATCCTTCCTTCCTTCCTCCGTCCTTCTATCACTCTATCATCATACATCTTCTCCCTTCTCTTCCTCTGTCCATCACTCTATCATCATCATCATCATATCTCTATCATCATCATCATCCTTCCTTCCTTCCTCTGTCCATCACTCTATCATCATCATCATCATCATCATCCTTCCTTCCTCTGTCCATCACTCTATCATCATCATCATATATATCATCATCATCATCATCATCATCCTTCCTTCCTCTGTCCATCACTCTATCATCATCATCCACTCTGTCCATCACTCTATCATCATCATCATCATCCTTCCTTCCTTCCTCTGTCCATCACTCTATCATCATCATCATCATCATCATTCCTTCCTTCCTCTGTCCATCGCTCCAGCATCTCTTCATTTTTCTCTCCGTCCTCGTTTTCTCCCTCCATCCTCTCGTCCAGTCGTGTGAATACTTGCTTCCAGGAGG
>JACEEU010000706.1:23751293-23773793 GCA_016630915.1 Callionymus lyra
ATAATAAACATAGTGATGTTATAACATGAATTATTATAATAATAAACATAGTGATGTAATAACATGAACTATTATAATAATAAACATAGTGATGTAATAACATGAATTATTATAATAATAAACATAGTGATGTAATAACATGAACTATTATAATAATAAACATAGTGATGTAATAACATGAACTATTATAATAATAAACATAGTGATGTAATAACATGAATTATTATAATAATAAACATAGTGATGTAATAACATGAACTATTATAATAATAAACATAGTGATGTAATAACATGAACTATTATAATAATAAACATAGTGATGTAATAACATGAACTATTATAATAATAAACATAGTGATGTAATAACATGAACTATTATAATAATAAACATAGTGATGTAATAACATGAATTATTATAATAATAAACATAGTGATGTAATAACATGAACTATTATAATAATAAACATAGTGATGTAATAACATGAACTATTATAATAATAAACATAGTGATGTAATAACATGAACTATTATAATAATAAACATAGTGATGTAATAACATAATTATTATAATAATAAACATAGTGATGTAATAACATGAACTATTATAATAATAAACATAGTGATGTAATATTATAATAATAAACATAGTGATGTAATAACATGAACTATTATAATAATAAACATAGTGATGTAATAACATGAACTATTATAATAATAAACATAGTGATGTAATAACATGAATTATTATAATAATAAACAAAGTAAGTAAGTAAGTAAGTAATATTTATTTATATAGCGCTTTTCCAGACCAGGGTCACAAAGCGCTTAGACAATCAAAACAATACTCAAAACAGTACGTACTTCAAAGATCAAGATAATAATGAGAACAACACAGGAGTTCGAGAAATTCAAGGAAAAGCCTGAACAAATAGAAACGTCTTAAGATGTTTCTTGAAGGAGTCAGTAGATCATCAAGAGCAAAGAGAGAGAAGATCGTTCCAAAGCTTAGGAGCAACAACCTGAAAAGATTTCTCTCCTCTGGTCCTGAACCGTGTGCGTGGAACCATAAGTAGATTCTGATCCACAGACCTCAGAGCCCGAGCTGGGGTGTAAGGCTGGATCAGATCATGAAGGTCTGACCATGAATAGATCTGAAAGTAAGAACCAGAATTTTAAAGTTGATCCTGAAAGAAACTGGAAGCCAGTGAAGAGTTTGAAGGAGAAATGTGAGTTCTTCTACTAGAGCAGGTCAGAATTCTGGCTGCAGAGTTTAGTATGAACTGCAGGCGAGACGATCCTTCTTGTTAAGACATGAAAACAAACTGTTACAATAGTCCAGACAAGAAGAAACAAACACATTATAAGATCCAGATCATGTTGTGACACAAGTTTAGAGATTTTTCTCAGTTGAAGGAAACAGTTTCTGGTCAGTTTTCTTCAGTGTTGAACAAGAGACATGTCTTTATCAAATACAACACCCAGGTTTCTCAGGCTCAGTTTGACAGACTGACCTAAGTCACTCAAGTACTGACTCAACCCTGGAATCTTATCATCAACAATCACCAGAGTTTCAGTTTTGTCCACATTTAGCTGTAAAGTGTTTTCACTCATTGTTTGATTTCTAGCAACACTTGACTAAGTTCAGCCTCTGGAGCTCAGTTGATCAACAGAGCAGTAGAGCTGGATGTCATCAGCAAAAATGTGATAAGAAACATCTGGAAATCTCTGAATGATTTTACCGAGGGGAATCAAGTACAGCAAAAAAGTGTACATACACAAAGTGATGTAATAACATGAATTATTATAATAATAAACATAGTGATGTAATAACATGAATTATTATAATAATAAAAATAGTGATGTAATAACATAATTATTATAATAATAAACATAGTGATGTAATAAAATAATTATTATAATAATAAACATAGTGATGTAATAACATGAACTATTATAATAATAAACATAGTGATGTAATAAAATAATTATTATAATAATAAACATAGTGATGTAATAAAATAATTATTATAATAATAAACATAGTGATGTAATAACATAATTATTATAATAATAAACATAGTGATGTAATAACATAATTATTATAATAATAAACATAGTGATGTAATAACATGAATTATTATAATAATAAACATAGTGATGTAATAACATAATTATTATAATAATAAACATAGTGATGTAATAACATGAATTATTATAATAATAAAAATAGTGATGTAATAACATAATTATTATAATAATAAACATAGTGATGTAATAACATGAACTATTATAATAATAAACATAGTGATGTAATAACATGAACTATTATAATAATAAGCATAGTGATGTAATAACATGAACTATTATAATAATAAACATAGTGATGTAATAAAATAATTATTATAATAATAAACATAGTGATGTAATAACATAATTATTATAATAATAAACATAGTGATGTAATAACATAATTATTATAATAATAAACATAGTGATGTAATAACATGAATTATTATAATAATAAAAATAGTGATGTAATAACATAATTATTATAATAATAAACATAGTGATGTAATAACATGAACTATTATAATAATAAACATAGTGATGTAATAACATGAACTATTATAATAATAAGCATAGTGATGTAATAACATGAACTATTATAATAATAAACATAGTGATGTAATAACATAATTATTATAATAATAAACATAGTGATGTAATAACATGAATTATTATAATAATAAACATAGTGATGTAATAACATGAACTATTATAATAGTAAACATAGTGATGTAATAACATGAATTATTATAATAATAAACATAGTGATGTAATAACATAATTATTATAATAATAAACATAGTGATGTAATAACATGAATTATTATAATAATAAACATAGTGATGTAATAACATGAATTATTATAATAATAAACATAGTGATGTAATAACATAATTATTATAATATAAACATAGTGATGTAATAACATGAATTATTATAATAATAAACATAGTGATGTAATAACATGAATTATTATAATAATAAACATAGTGATGTAATAACATGAATTATTATAATAATAAACATAGTGATGTAATAACATTATTATTCACTGAACATAACAATCAAACATCTGTTGATCTTTGATAAACACCTGATGGTTCAAGTCCCTCAAATACAGACGAGATGATGACGAGAAGCTTCTTCACAGTCGAGCTGGAATTAAAGTTGACATCAGAAGATGTTCTGGTTATTAAAGACTTAAACATCTCAGTTATTTCTGCTCCTCGGACCTTCTCGTCTTCCACCTCGTTGACCTTGAATCTTCAGCATCTGAAGTCACGTCATTGACTGATCCGTGATGATAACAGATGAACGTAAGAACATCATGAGTTCTTCACCGTCTCTGAGGCTCAGATGATGTTCCTCAGCAGAGGCTCAGATGTTCCTCACACCTTCAGGAAGTTGTGATGAAAACAGTGGTTTCTGTGAAGGAAGTTCAGATGAAATGATGATTTGATCAGAAGAATCTCAGAGTCTGAGCTTCTCACGATCTTCATGAACAGAACATTGTCTCTTCGTAGTTACACTCAATGTTTATTCATTTATTCAATTCCCTATTTTTTGACCTTGTTCTGAAGCCACACGAGCGACGGATGAATCCTTCAAAAACCTCTTAAATCCAGATGGAACTCCAGTGAAATGCAAACAGTTTCTTGTTCTCAGCAGTGAATTGAACTTCCGTGAAACGTCTCATTCTTGAAGGTTAAACTCAAGGTTGTCCACATCAGGTGTTTGTTTCTGAAGAAGGCTGGAGTGAAGTGAGGGCAGACGCCCAAACGTGACCCTCAGTCATGTGACACATAGAATCATCTGAAGCCAACGAGTAGAAGCTCGAGGAGATAAAGATGTTTCTGTGAAGGACTCTTCACGATAACAACGTCTCAACATCTGGTGTCTCTAGTGCTGGACGTGTACGTGGTGAGCACTGAAGGGCAGGTCCAGGACTTCAGGTTCCCTCAGAGCAGCAGAGGTGGAACCAGTCTTCGGCTCTCGTCCAACACGGTCAAGGTCAACAGCAAGAACGGTGAGAAAATGTTGTTTGTTGTTAATGTTGTCATAGGATTGTTTATTTCCTCCATGTTGTTATATATTGTTATTATAGTTTTGTTTATTTCCTACTTGTTGTTATATATTGTTATTATAGTTTTGTTTATTTCCTCCATGTTGGTATATATTGTTATTATAGTTTTGTTTATTTCCTACATGTTGTTATATATTGTTATTATAGTTTTGTTTATTTCCTCCATGTTGTTATATATTGTTGTTATAGTTTTGTTTATTTCCTACATGTTGTTATATATTGTTATTATAGTTTTGTTTATTTCCTCCATGTTGTTATATATTGTTGTTATAGTTTTGTTTATTTCCTACATGTTGTTATATATTGTTATTATAGTTTTGTTTATTTCCTACTACCTACTACTATTTATATCATCTTTTCCGATGCAGTAGAAACGTGTGGAAAACATCAAACTATTGACCTCCATCATGAAATGAAGAACTAAATATATTGAAAACACATGTTGATGTGTTTCTACGTCTTCACGTTCATTTTTGGAACAAATAGTTTCTACTGTTGACAAGTAAAGAAAAGTGTGAGCTGAGGAACTGGTGAGGAACTGGTGAGGAACTGGTGAGGAACTGGTGAGGAACTGGTGAGGAACTGGTGAGGAACTGGTGAGGAACTGGTGAGGAACTGGTGAGGAACTGAAGAACGCTGGAGAACCATGAGTTTAGATCTATTGATGAATTGTAAAGAAAGATCCTCTGATAACAATGAACAGTCTCTGGTGATTTTCTCCACAGAAGATTTAACTTGTGCTTCTTCTGCAGGTGTAGCCAAGCTGGTGTTCGTCCTCTACAAACATCTGGGTCAGTTCCTCAGCACGGAGAACGTCACCGTGCGAGGAGACGTCACCAAACGTAACCTTTCGCTCACCGTCAACTCGCACATCCTGTCGGCCTCCATCACCAGGGAGTCCAGTCGAGTGTTCGTGTCGGAGCCGGTCGTCTTCACGCTGGAGCACCTGGACGTGAGTGAGACACGCCACCTGAGCATGATCGTGTCGTGAGACGTGTCGTGAGACGTGTCGTGAGACGTGTCGTGAGACGTGTCGTGAAACCTGTCGTGAGACGTGTCGTGAGACGTGTCGTGAGACGTGTCGTGAGACGTGTCGTGAGACGTGTCGTGAGACGTGTCGTGAGACGTGTCGTGAGACGTGTCGTGAGACGTGTCGTGAGACGTGTCGTGAAACTAACAAACCTGTACGTCTTTAGTTTCTATCACTTGTTATCGAGAGACGTTAGTAAATATCTTTTATTGTATTTATTCACATGAACTTGCAGATGTTACAAAGTTCAAGGTTCAAAGCTTTGGTTATAAATGTGTATTTTTAATCTCATAACTTATAACTTTGTGGTCTGTTGATGGTTTTATGAAACATTTTTAGAATCAAACATACAAATCAAATGATAAACATGTGAATGTTATTGGAAAAACAAAGTGACCTTGAACAAGTCTTTCTTCTTGTAGAAGCAAAACTACTTCAACCCCAACTGCTCCTTCTGGAACTACTCGGAGCGAAGCATGATGGGATACTGGTCGACTCAGGGCTGCAAACTGCTGCAAACCAACAGCAGCCACACCAGCTGCTCCTGCAGCCACTTGACCAACTTCGCCGTCCTCATGGCTCGTCGTGGGAACCTGGTGAGTTCTGAGCATCCTGATAAGAGCAGGAGGAGGAGATGAGGGGAGGAGGAGGAGGAGATGAGGGGAGTAGGAGGAGGAGATGAGGGGAGTAGGAGGAGGACGAGATGAGGGGAGGACGAGATGAGAAGGAGATGAGGGGAGGAGGAGGACGAGATGAGGGGAGTAGGAGGAGGACGAGATGAGGGGAGGAGGAGGACGAGATGAGGGGAAGAGGAGGAGATGAGGGGAGGAGGAGGACGAGATGACGGGAGCAGGAGGACGAGATGAGGGGAGGAGGAGGACGAGATGAGGGGAAGAGGAGGAGATGAGGGGAGGAGGAGGACGAGATGAGGGGAGGAGGAGGACGAGATGAGGGGAGGAGGAGAAGGTCTTGAAACCAGCGCAATATAACGTGACCTTGTGCCGACATGATGACCGACATGATGAACGACATGATGACTGACATGATGACTGACATGATGAACGACATGATGACTGACATGATGACTGACATGATGACTGACATGATGACTGACATGATGACTGACATGATGAACGACATGATGAACGACGTGATGACGAATGATGACTGACATGATGACGACATGATGAACACAGATGACGTGATGAACGACATGATGAGCGACATGATGACTGACATGATGAACGACATGATGAACGACGTGATGAACGACATGATGACTGACATGATGAACGACATGATGAACGACATGATGAACGACATGATGACTGACATGATGAACGACATGATGAACGACATGATGAACGACATGATGAACGACATGATGACTGACATGATGAACGACATGATGACTGACATGATGAACGACATGATGAACGACATGATGACTGACATGATGAACGACATGATGAACGACATGATGAACGACATGATGAACGACATGATGACTGACATGATGAACGACATGATGACTGACATGATGAACGACATGATGAACGACGTGATGAACGACATGATGAACGACATGATGAACGACGTGATGAACGACGTGATGAACGACATGATGACTGACATGATGAACGACATGATGAACGACGACATGATGAACGACATGATGAACGACATGATGAACGACATGATGAACGACATGATGAACGACATGATGACTGACATGATGACTGACATGATGACTGACATGATGAACGACATGATGAACGACGTGATGAACGACATGATGACTGACATGATGAACGACATGATGAACGACATGATGAACGACATGATGAACGACATGATGAACGACATGATGAACGACATGATGATGACTGACATGATGACTGACATGATGAACGACATGATGAACGACGTGATGAACGACATGATGACTGACATGATGAACGACATGATGAACGACATGATGAACGACGTGATGAACGACATGATGAACGACATGATGACTGACATGATGAACGACATGATGAACGACGTGATGAACGACATGATGAACGACATGATGAACGACATGATGAACGACATGATGACTGACATGATGAACGACATGATGACTGACATATGACTGGCGTGATGAACGACATGATGAGCGACATGATGAACGACATGATGAACGACATGATGAGCGACATGATGATGACGACATGATGAGCGACATGATGACTGACATGACGACATGATGAGCGACATGATGAGCGACATGATGAAGCGACATGATGAGCGACATGATGAGCGACATGATGAGCGACATGATGACTGACATGATGAAGCGACATGATGAGCGACATGATGACGACATGATGAACGACATGATGACTGACATGATGAACGACATGATGACTGACATGATGAACGACATGATGAGCGACATGATGACTGACATGATGAACGACATGATGACGACATGATGAACGACATGATGACGACATGATGAACGACATGATGAACGACATGATGAACGACATGATGAACGACATGATGAACGACATGATGACCGACATGATGAACGACATGATGAACGAATGATGACCGACATGATGAACGACATGATGACTGACATGATGAACGACATGATGAACGACATGATGACATATGAAGAGACATGATGAACGACATGATGACCCACCATGATGAACGACATGATGACTGACATGATGAACGACATGATGACTGACATGATGAACGACATGATGACTGACATGATGACGATGACTGACATGATGAACGACATGATGACTGACATGATGAACGACATGATGACTGACATGATGAACGACATGATGACCGACATGATGACACGATCATGATGACTGACATATGATGAACGACATGATGAACGACATGATGAACCGACATGATGATGAACGACATGATGACTGACATGATGAACGACATGATGATGAACGACGACATGATGAACGACATGATGAACGACATGATGAACGACATGATGAACGACATGATGACTGACATGATGAACGACGTGATGAACGACATGATGAACGACATGATGACTGACATGATGAACGACATGATGACTGACATGATGAACGACATGATGAACGACATGATGAACGACATGATGAACGACATGATGACTGACATGATGAACGACATGATGACTGACATGATGAACGACATGATGAACGACATGATGAACGACATGATGACTGACATGATGAACGACATGATGAACGACATGATGAACGACATGATGAACGACATGATGACTGACATGATGAACGACGTGATGACTGACATGATGAACGACATGATGAACGACATGATGACTGACATGATGAACGACATGATGACTGACATGATGAACGACATGATGAACGACATGATGAACGACATGATGAACTGACATGATGACGATGATGACTGACATGATGAACGACATGATGAACGACATGATGAACGACATGATGAACGACATGATGACTGACATGATGAACGACATGATGACTGACATGATGAACGACATGATGACTGACATGATGAACGACATGATGAACGACATGATGACTGACATGATGACTGACATGATGACTGACATGATGAACGACATGATGACTGACATGATGAACGACATGATGACGTGACGACATGACCTGGACATGATGAGGACATGATGAGCGACATGATGACTGACATGATGAGCGACATGATGAGCGACATGATGAGCGACATGATGAGCGACATGATGACTGACATGATGAGCGACATGATGAGCGACATGATGACTGACATGATGAAGCGACGTGATGACTGACAATGATGAACGACATGATGACTGACATGATGAACGACATGATGACTGACATGATGAACGACATGATGACTGACATGATGAACGACATGATGACTGACATGATGAACGACATGATGACTGAATGATGAACGACATGATGAACGACATGATGACTGACATGATGAACGACATGATGACTGACATGATGACTGACATGATGAACGACATGATGAACGACATGATGACTGACATGATGAACGACATGATGAACGACATGATGAACGACATGATGAACGACATGATGACTGACATGATGAACGACATGATGACTGACATGATGACACGACGTGATGACTGACATGATGAACGACATGATGACTGACATGATGAACGACATGATGACTGACATGATGAACGACGTGATGACTGACATGATGAACGACATGATGACTGACATGATGAACGACATGATGACTGAATGATGAGCGACATGATGAGCGACATGATGACTGACATGATGAGCGACATGATGAGCGACATGATGACTGAATGACTGACGACGTGATGACGGACATGATGAACGACATGATGATGTGACATGATGAACGACATGATGACTGACATGATGAACGACATGATGAACAACATGATGAACGACATGATGAACGACATGATGACTGACATGATGAACGACATGATGAACGACATGATGAACGACATGTGATCAGTCGCTTTAACACTTTGATTTTGTTGATTTGCTGCTTCATAATCATTTAAAACAATCTATTTTTAATACTAATGTTTGAATCCGACGTGATCGTAGCTATATAAAGAATCATTTATTGATCTATAAGTTCAATGGAAATGATAAGAAACATTGATTAATGATCTTGAGTCTGAGGGATCAGTAAAGTTCTACCTCACCTTACCTTACCTTACCTCACCTTACCTTACCTCACCTTACCTTACCTTACCTTACCTTACCTTACCTCACCTCACCTTACCTTACCTTACCTTACCTTACCTCAACTTACCTTACCTCACCTTACCTTACCTCACCTTACCTTACCTCACCTCACCTCACCTCACCTTACCTTACCTTACCTCACCTTACCTTACCTCACCTTACCTTACCTTACCTTACCTTACCTCACCTTACCTTACCTCACCTTACCTTACCTCACCTTACCTTACCTTACCTTACCTCACCTCACCTTACCTCACCTTACCTCACCTTACCTTACCTTACCTTACCTTACCTCACCTCTTACCTCACCTTACCTCACCTTACCTCACCTTACCTTACCTTACCTTACCTTACCTTACCTCACCTTACCTTACCTTACCTTACCTTACCTCACCTTACCTTACCTTACCTCACCTTACCTTACCTTACCTCACCTTACCACCTTACCTTACCTCACCTCACCTTACCTCACCTTACCTTACCTCACCTCACCTTACCTCACCTCACCTCACCTCACCTTACCTTACCTTACCTTACCTCACCTCACCTCACCTTACCTTACCTTACCTTACCTTACCTTACCTCACCTCACCTTACCTTACCTCACCTTACCTTACCTCACCTTACCTTACCTTACCTCACCTTACCTTACCTCACCTTACCTTACCTCACCTCACCTCACCTTACCTTACCTCACCTCACCTCACCTTACCTTACCTTACCTCACCTCACCTCACCTTACCTTACCTCACCTCACCTTACCTCACCTCACCTCACCTCACCTCACCTTACCTCACCTCACCTTACCTTACCTTACCTTACCTCACCTTTACCTTCACCTTACCTCACCTTACCTCACCTTACCTTACCTTACCTTACCTTACCTCACCTCACCTCCCCTCACCTCACCTCACCTTACCTTACCTTACCTCACCTTACCTTACCTAACCTTACCTTACCTTACCTCACCTCACCTTACCTTACCTTACCTTACCTTACCTCACCTCACTTTACCTTACCTCACCTTACCTTACCTTACCTCACCTTACCTTACCTCACCTTACCTTACCTCACCTCACCTTACCTTACCTTACCTTACCTCACCTCACCTCACCTTACCTTACCTTACCTCACCTTACCTTACCTTACCTTACGTTCAGGCTGAAGGCAGCGTCCACGAGCTGCTCCTCACCGTCGTGACCAGGATGGGCGTCGCCGTGTCTCTGGTGTGTCTCGCCATCAGTCTCTACAGCTTCTGCTGCTTCCAGTCGCTGCAGAACGACCGCAACACCATCATCAAGAACCTCTGCTGGAGCCTCTTCGCCGCCGAACTCGTCTTCCTGCTCGGAATCAACATGACGGAGCCTCAGGTACGATGGGTGTTAGTTATGGTTTAAGTACTTTATTACAACCGTATCATCAACAATATAGATATATAGATGTATTATTGTATGTTGTATCATAAATATTATATATATAAAGTGTATATATTATACTATAGATATATAAGATCAAGTCATTGTATATTTTTTATTTACAAAGTAAAGTTTTAGAAAATGTCACATAATAATAATAAATAGATTTACATCATTTCTTTAAGTCGTTGATTCACAAACGTCTTAATGAAAATAAACATAAATCACATAAATACGATGTTTCTTCTCCAGCTCGTCTGCTCCGTCATCGCTGGCGTTCTTCACTTCTGCTTCCTCGCCGCCTTCACCTGGATGTGTCTGGAGGGCGTCCAGCTGTACCTGCTGCTGGTCGAGGTGTTCGAGAGCGACTTCTCGCGCAGGAAGTACTTCTACGTCGCAGGATACATGTTCCCGGGCCTCGTGGTCGGAGTCTCTGCAGCCGTGGATTATAGAAGCTACGGAACTGAACGAGCGTGAGTTCCTGTGTGTGTGTGTGTGTGTGTGTGTGTGTGTGTGTGTGTGTGTGTGTGTGTGTGTGTGTGTGTGTGTGTGTGTGTGTGTGTGTGTGTGTGTGTGTGTGTGTGTGTGTGTGTGTGTGTGTGTGTGTGTGTGTGTGTGTGTGTGTGAGTGAGTGAGTGAGTGAGTGTGTGTGGAGTGTGAGTGAGTGAGTGAGTGAGTGAGTGAGTGAGTGAGTGAGTGAGTGAGTGAGTGAGTGAGTGAGTGTGTGAGTGTGTGAGTGAGTGAGTGAGTGAGTGGAGTGAGTGAGTGTGCGTGCGTGCGTGCGTGCGTGCGTGCGTGCGTGCGTGCGTGCGTGCGTGAGTGAGTGAGTGAGTGAGTGAGTGAGTGAGTGAGTGAGTGAGTGAGTGAGTGAGTGAGTGAGTGAGTGAGTGAGTGAGTGAGTGCGTGCGTGCGTGCGTGCGTGCGTGCGTGCGTGCGTGCGTGCGTGCGTGCGTGCGTGCGTGCGTGCGTGCGTGCGTGAGTGAGTGTGTGTGTGTGTGTGTGTGTGTGTGTGTGTGTGTGTGTGAGTGAGTGAGTGAGTGAGTGAGTGAGTGAGTGAGTGAGTGAGTGAGTGAGTGAGTGAGTGAGTGAGTGAGTGAGTGAGTGAGTGAGTGAGTGAGTGTGTGTGTGTGTGTGTGATAATGTATATAATTGTTATCATTATAACAGATGTTGGCTTCGAGCAGAGAATCATTTCATCTGGAGCTTCATCGGACCAGTGGGCGTCGTCGTGCTGGTGAGTCCATGTGTGTGTTTGTTTGTACACACTAGTGTTTGTTTGTACACACTAGTGTTTGTTTATGCACACTAGTGTTTGTTTGTACACACTAGTGTTTGTTTATGCACACTAGTGTTTGTTTGTACACACTAGTGTTTGTTTGTACACACTAGTGTTTGTTTGTACACACTAGTGTTTGTTTGTACACACTAGTGTTTGTTTATGCACACTAGTGTTTGTTTGTACACACTAGTGTTTGTTTATGCACACTAGTGTTTGTTTGTACACACTAGTGTTTGTTTGTACAGACTAGTATTTGTTTATGCACACTAGTGTTTGTTTATACACACTAGTGTTTGTTTGTACACACTAGTATTTGTTTATACAGACTAGTATTTGTTTATGCACACTAGTGTTTGTTTATACACACTAGTGTTTGTTTGTACACACTAGTATTTGTTTATACAGACTAGTATTTGTTTATGCACACTAGTGTTTGTTTATACACACTAGTGTGTGTTTATACACACTAGTATTTGTTTATACAGACTAGTATTTGTTTATGCACACTAGTGTTTGTTTATACACACTAGTGTTTGTTTATACACACTACTGTTTCATACACACACACCAGTGTTTCATACACACCAGTGTTTGTTTATGCACACACACTACTGTTTCATACACACACACTAGTGTTTCATACACACACTAGTGTTTCATACACACACACTACTGTTTCATATACACACACTAGTGTTTGTTTATACACACTAGTATTTGTTTATACAGACTAGTGTTTGTTTGTACACACTAGTGTTTGTTTATACACACTACTGTTTCATACACACACACCAGTGTTTCATACACACCAGTGTTTGTTTATGCACACACACTACTGTTTCATACACACACACTAGTGTTTCATACACACACTACTGTTTCATACACACACACTAGTGTTTCATACACACACACTACTGTTTCATACACACACACTAGTGTTTCATACACACACACTACTGTTTCATACACACACACTAGTGTTTCATACACACACTACTGTTTCATACACACACACTAGTGTTTCATACACACACACTACTGTTTCATATACACACACTAGTGTTTGTTTATACACACACACTAGTGTTTCATACACACACACTAGTGTTTCATACACACACTACTGTTTCATACACACACACTACTGTTTCATACACACACTAGTGTTTCATACACACACACTAGTGTTTCATACACACACTACTGTTTCATACACACACTACTGTTTCATACACACACACTAGTGTTTCATACACACACTACTGTTTCATACACACACACTACTGTTTCATACACACACTAGTGTTTCATACACACACTAGTGTTTCATACACACACTACTGTTTCATACACACACACTAGTGTTTCATACACACACTACTGTTTCATAACACACACTACTGTTTCATACACACACACACTACTGTTTCATACACACACTACTGTTTCATACACACACTACTGTTTCATCCTTGTTCCACACACACTACTGTTTCATACACACACTACTGTTTCATACACACACACACTGTCTTTCATACACACACTACTGTTTCATACACACACTACTGTTTCATACACACACTACTGTTTCATTATACACACTACTGTTTCATACACACACTACTGTTTCATACACACACACTACTGTTTCATACACACACTACTGTTTCATACACACACTACTGTTTCATACACACACTACTGTTTCATACACACACTACTGTTTCATACACACACTACTGTTTCATACACACACTACTGTTTCATACACACACTACTGTTTCATACACACACTAGTGTTTCATACACACACTACTGTTTCATACACACACTACTGTTTCATACACACACTACTGTTTCATACACACACTACTGTTTCATACACACACTACTGTTTCATACACACACTACTGTTTCATACACACACACTACTGTTTCATACACACACTACTGTTTCATACACACACTACTGTTTCATACACACACTACTGTTTCACACACACTACTGTTTCATACACACACACTAGTGTTTCATACACACACTACTGTTTCATACACACACTACTGTTTCATACACACACTACTGTTTCATACACACACTACTGTTTCTACACACACACTAGTGTTTCATACACACACTACTGTTTCATACACACACACTACTGTTTCATACACACACTACTGTTTCATACACACACACTACTGTTTCATACACACACTACTGTTTCATACACACACTACTGTTTCATACACACACACTAGTGTTTCATACACACACTACTGTTTCATACACACACACTAGTGTTTCATACACACACTACTGTTTCATACACACACACTACTGTTTCATACACACACTACTGTTTCATACACACACTACTGTTTCATACACACACTACTGTTTCATACACACACTACTGTTTCATACACACACTGTCTGTTTCATACACACACTACTGTTTCATACACACACTACTGTTTCATACACACACTACTGTTTCATACACACTACTGTTTCATACACACACTACTGTTTCATACACACACGCTACTGTTTCATACACACACTACTGTTTCATACACACACTACTGTTTCATACACACACTACTGTTTCATAATAAAACTACTGTTTCATACACACACTACTGTTTCATACACACACTACTGTTTCATACACACACTACTGTTTCATACACACACTACTGTTTCATACACACACTACTGTTTCATACACACACTACTGTTTCATACACACACTACTGTTTCATAGCACACACTACTGTTTCATACACACACTGTTTACTACTGTTTCATACACACACTACTGTTTCATACACACACTACTGTTTCATACACACACTACTGTTTCATACACACACTACTGTTTCATACACACACTACTGTTTCATACACACACTACTGTTTCATACACACACTACTGTTTCATACACACACTACTGTTTCATACACACACTACTGTTTCATACACACACTACTGTTTCATACACACACTACTGTTTCATACACACACACTAGTGTTTCTTTGGATGTGTTGGTAGAAATAAACTGATACAGTTCGACTGACGAGATCAATAATGAAGTTTATTAATATTTTGATGAAAACCAGCAGGATTTTAATTGTCAACAAGTTATTTATGAAAGAATGAAGTTTAACGGGTTTCATATTTAAGTTAAAAGAAAATGTACCAAGTCTTGATTCAAATTCTAGTCCTTATTACTAGTTTTCATTACCAGTATTCATTACTAGTATTAGTTACTAGTATTAATTACTAGTATTCATTGCTAATATTAATTTCTAATATTCATTACTAATATTCGTTACTAGTATTCATTTTTAATATTCATTACTAGTATTCATAACTAATATGTTTTACTAGTATTCATTACTAATATTCATTACTAGTATTAATTTCTAATATTCATTAATAGTATTCATTACTAATATTCATTACTAGTATTCATTACTAATATTCATTACTAGTATTCATTACTAATATGTTTTACTAGTACTCATTACTAATATGTTTTAGTAGTATTCATTACTAGTATTCATTACTAGTATTCACTACCAGTATTCATTACTAGTATTCATTACTAGTATTCATTACTAGTATTCATTACCAGTATTCATTACTAGTATTCATTACTAATATTTATTACTAGTATTCATTTCTAATATATATTACTAGTATTCATAACTAGTATTTATTACTAGTATTCATTTCTAGTATTCATTACTAGCATTCATTTCTAATATGCATTACTAGTATTCATTACTAATATGTTTTACTAGTATTCATATTCATTATTATATATATATATATATATATATTCTCAAAGTTATGATACAATAAGGATCCTAATGCATAAGATATACTAATAAATATTTCTATAAAGTTTTTGATTAAGGATTCTTGTGAGTATTTACTGCTCCTCAAACATATTTAAGTGGTTTAATATATTATATTTATAGAAAACTTGCTCTTGTAATTTTAAGCTTTAAAAAAGTATATAAAATACATTAAATAGACCTCCTCCTCCCTCAAGAATGACTGATGGGCGAGGAGGTAAAGATGGCCGACAGTTCAGCCAATCACAGCGCAGCAAGAATCCATCTTCAGCTCTGAATATTTCATGAGTGACTGAAACAAAAATAGTCTCGAGTCTCGAGTCTTATGTCGAGTCTGATCCTCTGATGTCACTGAAGTTCATCTCAAACCATCTAGTCCTTCTCCTCCTCCTCTCACCCCACTTCCTCTCATCCTCTCCTCCTCTCCTCCTCTCATCCTCTCCTCCTCTCCTCCTTTCCTCCTCTCGTCCCTCCTTCCTCTCCTCCTTTCCTCCTCTCCTCCTCTCCTCCTCTCCCTCCTCTCCTCTCCTCCTCTCATCCTCTCCTCCTCTCCTCTCCTCCTCTCATCCTCTTCTCCTCTCCTCTCATACTCTCCTCCTCTCGTCCCTCCTTCCTCTCCTCCTCTCCTCTACTCATCCCTCTTTCCTCTCCTCCTCTCCTCCACTCATCCCTCCTTCTTCTCCTCCTCCTCTTTCCTCCTTCCTCTCTCTCCTCTCTCTCCTCCTTCCTCTCCCTCCACCCTCCTCCTTCCTCTCCTCCACTCATCCCTCCTTCCTCTCCTCCTCTCGTCCCTCCTTCCTCTCCTCCTCTCCTTCCTCTCCTCCACTCATCTCTCCTTCCTCTCCTCCACTCGTCCCTCCTTCCTCTCCTCCTGGCTCTCCCTCTCCTCTCCTCCTCATCCTCTTCTCCTCTCCTCTCATCCTTTCCTTCCTCTCTTTCCTCCTTCTTCTCTCCTCTCCTCTCTCTCCTCTTTCCTCTTTCCTCCTGTGTCCTCCTCCTTCCTCCCTCCTGATTTGCTCACTCCTGTTGCCTCCCCCTCTCCTGACTGTTACTCCTGATTCACTCCTTTGTCTCCTTAATGTCACTCCTATGTCACCCTGATCTCCTTCCTCCTCCACTCTTCCTCCTTCCTCTCTCCTCCTCCTTCCTTCTCCACTCTTCCTCTCTCCTGATGTCTCCTCCACATCGTCCCTCCTTGCACTCTCCTCCTCTCTCCGTTGTCCTTCCTCTCCTCCTGATGTCCCTCCTTCCTCTCTCCTCATCCCCCTGTGTCCTCCACTCGTCCTCCTATGTCCTCTCCTCCACTCTGATGTCCTCCTGTCGTCACTCCTGATGTCACTCCTGTTGTCTCCCTGATGTCATCTGATGTCACTCCTGATGTCACTCCTGATGTCACTCCTGTTGTCACTCCTGTTGTCACTCCTGATGTCACTCCTGATGTCACTCCTGTTGTCACTCCTGATGTCACTCCTGATGTCACTCCTGTTGTCACTCCTAATGTCACTCCTGATGTCACTCCTGTTGTCACTCCTGATGTCACTCCTGATGTCACTCCTGATGTCACTCCTGATGTCACTCCTGTTGTCACTCCTGTTGTCACTCCTGATGTCTGATGTCCTCCTGATGTCACTCCTGATGTCACTCCTGACGTCACTCCTGATGTCACTCCTGTTGTCACTCCTGATGTCACTCCTGTTGTCACTCCTAATGTCACTCCTGATGTCACTCCTGTTGTCACTCCTGATGTCACTCCTGATGTCACTCCTGATGTCACTCCTGATGTCACTCCTGTTGTCACTCCTGATGTCACTCCTGATGTCACTCCTGTTGTCACTCCTAATGTCACTCCTGAGTCCTCCTGATGTCACTCCTGTTGTCACTCCTGATGTCACTCTGATGTCACTCCTGATGTCACTCCTGTTGTCACTCCTGATGTCACTCCTGATGTCACTCCTGTTGTCACTCCTGATGTCACTCCTGATGTCACTCTGTTTCACTCCTGATGTCACTCCTGATGTCACTCCTGATGTCACTCCTGATGTCACTCCTGATGTCACTCCTGTATGTCCTCCTGATGTCACTCCTGATGTCACTCCTGTTGTCACTCCTAATGTCACTCCTGATGTCACTCCTGATGTCACTCCTGACGTCACTCCTGTTGTCACTCCTGATGTCACTCCTGTTGTCACTCCTGATGTCACTCCTGATGTCACTCCTGATGTCACTCCTGTTGTCACTCCTGATGTCACTCCTGATGTCACTCCTGTTGTCACTCCTGATGTCACTCCTGATGTCACTCCTGTTGTCACTCCTAATGTCACTCCTGATGTCACTCCTGTTGTCACTCCTGATGTCACTCCTGATGTCACTCCTGTTGTCACTCCTGATGTCACTCCTGATGTCACTCCTGATGTCACTCCTGATGTCACTCCTGATGTCACTCCTGTTGTCACTCCTAATGTCACTCCTGATGTCACTCCTGATGTCACTCCTGATGTCACTCCTGATGTCACTTCACTCCTGATGTCACTCCTGGTGTCACTCCTGATGTCACTCCTGATGTCACTCCTTGATGTCATGGTCACTCCTGATGTCACTCTCCTGATGTCACTCCTGATGTCACTCCTGATGTCACTCCTGATGTCACTCCTGATGTCACTCCTAATGTCACTCCTGATGTCACTCCTGATGTCACTCCTGATGTCACTCCTGTTGTCACTCCTGATGTCACTCCTGATGTCACTCCTGATGTCACTCCTGACGTCACTCCTGTGTGTTCTGACAGGTCAACGTCTGCTTCCTGCTGCTGACCATGTACAAGATGATGAAACACTCGACCTCCATGAAACCAGATTCCTCCAGACTGGGTGGGATCAGGTGAGACGTCACTCTAAGATTGACCTCTGACCTGTGTGTGTGTCAGTGTGAGAGTGTGTGTGTGTGTGCGTAAATGTGTTTCAGTGTGTGTGAGAGAGTGTGTGTGATAGTGTGAATAGGTGTGTGTAAGAGATGAAGATCTCGACACAAACACACACATGTGTAGAGAAGGTTTAACAAAGACACACACACACACAGACACACACACACAGACACACACACACACACACACACACACACACACAGACACACACACACACACACACAGACACACACACACACACACACACAACACACATACACACAGACACACACACACACACACACACACACAGACACACACACACACACTCGTTTACACATAATCAACAAACAGAAATATTTTTAGTTCCATTTATTTATATGTCAATAACACAACATTTATTTACAATATATTTATTTTACAAGTTTATAAGTGTTTGTCTCTGGTTGTAAAAACACACACAGGAACATACGTTGTGTAGTTAAAAGTTAAATGGTAACCATGGTAACATCCAAACAAAAGCAGGATCATGTTCTGATGGATCTTCGTCTTCATGCGTCTGTTGTTTCTTCAGAGACTCGTCTGTGTTTCTTAGACTCGAGGCTCCTTTAGATCTTCTTGCTCCTGACTTTAGAGACACTTAGAGACGTTTGCTCGTCTTCTGCGGTTACACTGATAGTTACTAATCCTTCACTATTGATCCTTCACTATTGATCCTTCACTATTGATCCTTCACTATTGATCCTTCACTATTGATCCTTCACTATTGATCCTTTACTATTGATCCTTCACTATTGATCCTTCACTATTGATCCTTCACTATTGATCCTTCACTGATAGTTACTAATCCTTCACTATTGATCCTTCACTATTGATCCTTCACTATTGATCCTTCACTGATAGTTACTAATCCTTCACTATTGATCCTTCACTATTGATCCTTCACTATTGATCCTTCACTATTGATCCTTCACTATTGATCCTTCACTATTGATCCTTCACTATTGATCCTTCACTATTGATCCTTCACTATTGATCCTTCACTATTGATCCTTCACTGATAGTTACTAATCCTTCACTATTGATCCTTCACTATTGATCCTTCACTATTGATCGTTATATTGATCCTTCACTATATGATCCTTCACTATTGATCCTTCACTGATAGTTCACAAACTATTAATCCTTCACTATTGATCCTTCACTATTGATCCTTCACTATTGATCCTTCACTATTGATCCTTCACTATTGGTTATCCTTCACTATTGATCCTTCACTATTGATCCTTCACTATTGATCGTTCACTATTGATCCTTCACTATTGATCCTTCACTATTGATCCTTCACTATTGATCCTTCACTATTGATCCTTCACTATTGATCCTTCATCTTTCACTATTGATCCTTCACTATTGATCCTTCACTATTGATCCTTCACTATTGATCCTTCACTATTGATCCTTCACTATTGATCCTTCACTATTGATCCTTCACTATTGATCCTTCACTATTGATCCTTCACTATTGATCCTTCACTATTGATCCTTCACTATTGATCCTTCACTATTGATCCTTCACTATTGATCCTTCACTGATAGTTACTAATCCTTCACTATTGATCCTTCACTATTGATCCTTCACTATTGATCCTTCACTATTGATCCTTCACTATTGATCCTTCACTATTGATCCTTCACTATTGATCCTTCACTATTGATCCTTCACTATTGATCCTTCACTATTGATCCTTCACTATTGATCCTGTCATCACTATTGATCCTTCACTATTGATCCTTCACTATTGATCCTTCACTATTGATCCTTCACTATTGATCCTTCGCCTATTGATCCTTCACTTCACTATTGATCCTTCACTATTGATCGTTCACTATTGATCCTTCACTACTGGAGCCTCCTATTGATCGTTCACTATTGATCCTTCACTATTGATCCTACTCCCCTGATCGTTCACTATTGATCCTTCACTATTGATCCTTCACTATTGATCGTTCACTATTGATCGTTCACTATTGATCGTTCACTATTAATCGTTTTCACTGATTGATCGGCTTCACTATTGATCGTTCACTATTGATCGTTCACTATTGATCGTTCACTATTGATCGTTCACTATTGATCGTTTACTATTGATCGTTCACTATTGATCGTTCACTATTGATCGTTCACTATTGATCGTTCACTATTGATCGTTCACTATTAATCGTTCACTATTGATCGTTCACTACTGATTGATCGTTTTATTATCGTTCACTATTGATCGTTCACTATTGATCGTTCACTATTGATCGTTCACTATTAATCGTTCACTATTGATCGTTTACTATTGATCGTTCACTATTGATCGTTCACTATTGATCGTTCACTATTGATCGTTCACTTTCACTATGATCGTTTCACTATTAATACGTTCACTATTGATCGTTCACTATTGATCGTTCACTATTGATCGTTCACTATTGATCGTTCACTTGATAGTTTAACTTATTGATCGTTCACTATTGATCGTTCACTATTGATCGTTCACTATTAATCGTTCACTATTGATCCTTCACTATTGATCGTTCACTATTAATCGTTCACTGATAATTAATAATCGTTCACTATTGATCGTTCACTATTGTTTCACTATTAATCGTTCATCTATTGGTTGATCACTATTGATCGTTCACTATTGATCGTTCACTATTATTGATCGTTCACTATTGATCGTTCACTATTGATCGTTCACTATTATTATCGTTCACTATTGATATCGTTCACTATTAATCGTTCACTATTGATCGTTCACTGTTTATTATTAATCTGCTCACTATTGATCGTTCACTATTAATGATAATCACTATTATCGTTCACTATTGATCGTTTCACTGATAATTACTAATCGTTATAATCGTTCACTATTGATCGTTCACTATTGATCGTTCACTGATAATTACTAATCGTTCACTATTAATCGTTCACTATTGATCGTTCACTAATAATCGTTCACTATTGATCGTTCACTATTAATCGTTCACTATTGATCTTTGACTGA
>JACEEU010000706.1:23778793-23786293 GCA_016630915.1 Callionymus lyra
AGAACTCGAGGATCCAGAAGAAGAAATAAAGTAAGAGATACAAATAACAAAAACCTTAAAACTATAAATTCAGATCCAGTCGTTGGTGTTTTTGTGTATTTGTGGATCAAAGTAAATCTTTCACTTGTTGAACATGGAACCTGAGAATATACTAGTGTCAACATGTACTAGTGTCAACATGTACTAGTGTCAACATATACTAGCGTCAACATGTACTAGTGTCAACATATACTAGTGTCAACATATACTAGTGTCAACATGTACTAGTGTCAACATATACTAGTGTCAACATATACTAGTGTCAACATATACTAGTGTCAACATGTACTAGTGTCAACATATACTAGTGTCAACATATACTAGTGTCAACATATACTAGCTCAACATATACTAGTGTCAACATATACTAGTGTCAACATATACTAGTGTCAACATATACTAGTGTCAACATATACTAGTGTCAACATGTACTAGTGTCAACATATACTAGCGTCAACATATACTAGTGTCAACATATACTAGTGTCAACATGTACTAGTGTCAACATATACTAGTGTCAACATGTACTAGTGTCAACATGTACTAGTGTCAACATATACTAGTGTCAACATATACTAGTGTCAACATATACTAGTGTCAACATATACTAGTGTCAACATGTACTAGTGTCAACATATACTAGTGTCAACATGTACTAGTGTCAACATATACTAGTGTCAACATATACTAGTGTCAACATATACTAGTGTCAACATGTACTAGTGTCAACATATACTAGTGTCAACATATACTAGTGTCAACATATACTAGTGTCAACATATACTAGTGTCAACATGTACTAGTGTCAACATATACTAGTGTCAACATGTACTAGTGTCAACATATACTAGTGTCAACATATACTAGTGTCAACATATACTAGTGTCAACATGTACTAGTGTCAACATATACTAGTGTCAACATATACTAGTGTCAACATATACCAGTGTCAACATATACTAGTGTCAACATATACTAGTGTCAACATGTACTAGTGTCAACATATACTAGTGTCAACATGTACTAGTGTCAACATATACTAGTGTCAACATGTACTAGTGTCAACATGTACTAGTGTCAACATGTACTAGTGTCAACATGTACTAGTGTGAACATGTACTAGTGTCAACATATACTAGTGTCAACATATACTAGTGTCAACATGTACTAGTGTCAACATATACTAGTGTCAACATATACTAGTGTCAACATGTACTAGTGTCAACATATACTAGTGTCAACATGTATTAGTGTCAACATATACTAGTGTCAACATGTACTAGTGTCAACATATACTAGTGTCAACATGTATTAGTGTCAACATATACTAGTGTCAACATGTATTAGTGTCAACATATACTAGCGTCAACATATACTAGCGTCAACATATACTAGTGTCAACATGTATTAGTGTCAACATATACTAGCGTCAACATATACTAGCGTCAACATATACTAGTGTCAACATGTACTAGTGTCAACATATACTAGTGTCAACATATACTAGTGTCAACATATACTAGTGTCAACATGTACTAGTGTCAACATATACTAGTGTCAACATGTACTAGTGTCAACATATACTAGCGTCAACATATACTAGCGTCAACATATACTAGTGTCAACATATACTAGTGTCAACATATACTAGCGTCAACATATACTAGCGTCAACATATACTAGCGTCAACATATACTAGTGTCAACATATACTAGTGTCAACATATACTAGCGTCAAAATATACTAGTGTCAACATGTACTAGTGTCAACATATACTAGTGTCAACATATACTAGCGTCAACATATACTAGTGTCAACATATACTAGTGTCAGCATATACTAGCGTCAACATATACTAGCGTCAACATATACTAGTGTCAACATATACTAGTGTCAACATAAACTAGCGTCAGCATATACTAGCGTCAACATATACTAGCGTCAACATATACTTGTGTCAACATATACTAGCGTCAACATATACTAGCGTCAACATATACTAGTGTCCGCATATACTAGCGTCAGCATATACTAGCGTCAACATATACTAGCGTCAGCATATACTAGCGTCAACATATACTAGCGTCAACATATACTAGCGTCAACATATACTAGTGTCAACATATACTAGCGTCAGCATATACTAGTGTCAACATATACTAGCGTCAACATATACTAGCGTCAACATATACTAGTGTCAACATATACTAGTGTCAACATATACTAGCGTCAACATATACTAGCGTCAACATATACTATGTACATGTGTCTCTCTGACATGTGTGTCTCTGACATGTGTCTCTGACATGTGTCTCTGACATGTGTCTCTGACATGTGTCTCTCTGACATGTGTCTCTGACATGTGTCTCTCTGACATGTGTTTCTGACATGTGTCTCTCTGACATGTGTCTCTCTGACATGTGTCTCTCTGACATGTGTCTCTGACATGTGTCTCTGACATGTGTCTCTGACATGTGTCTCTCTGACATGTGTCTCTCTGACATGTGTCTCTGACATGTGTCTCTGACATGTGTCTCTCTGACATGTGTCTCTCTGACATGTGTCTCTCTGACATGTGTCTCTCTGACATGTGTCTCTCTGACATGTGTCTCTCTGACATGTGTCTCTGACATGTGTCTCTCTGACATGTGTCTCTCTGACATGTGTCTCTCTGACATGTGTCTCTCTGACATGTGTCTCTCTGACATGTGTCTCTGACATGTGTCTCTCTGACATGTGTCTCTCTGACATGTGTCTCTCTGACATGTGTCTCTACATGTGTTTCTGACATGTGTCTCTCTGACATGTGTCTCTCTGACATGTGTCTCTCTGACATGTGTCTCTGACATGTGTCTCTCTGACATGTGTCTCTCTGACATGTGTCTCTCTGACATGTGTCTCTCTGACATGTGTCTCTCTGACATGTGTCTCTCTGACATGTGTCTCTCTGACATGTGTTCTCTGACATGTGTCTCTCTGACATGTGTGTCTCTGACATGTCTTCTCTGACATGTGTCTCTGACATGTGTCTCTCTGACATGTGTCTCTGACATGTGTCTCTCTGACATGTGTCTCTCTGACATGTGTCTCTCTGACATGTGTCTCTCTGACATGTGTCTCTCTGACATGTGTCTCTCTGACATGTGTCTCTCTGACATGTGTCTCTCTGACAGTGTCTTCTCTGACATGTGTCTCTCTGACATGTGTCTCTCTGACATGTGTCTCTCTGACATGTGTCTCTCTGTTCATGTCTCTCTCTGACATGTGTCTCTGACATGTGTCTCTCTGACATGTGTCTCTCTGACATGTGTCTCTCTGACATGTGTCTCTCTGACATGTGTCTCTGACATGTGTCTCTCTGACATGTGTTCTCTGACATGTGTCTCTCTGACATGTGTCTCTCTGACATGTGTCTCTCTGACATGTGTCTCTCTGACATGTGTCTCTCTGACAGTGTCTCTCTGACATGTGTCTCTCTGACATGTGTCTCTCTGACATGTGTCTCTCTGACATGTGTCTCTCTGACATGTGTCTCTCTGACATGTGTCTCTCTGACATGTCTCTCTGACATGTGTCTCTCTGACATGTGTCTCTCTGACATGTGTCTCTCTGACATGTGTCTCTCTGACATGTGTCTCTCTGAATGTGCTCTCTGACATGTGTCTCTCTGACATGTGTCTCTCTGACATGTGTCTCTCTGACATGTGTCTCTCTGACATGTGTCTCTCTGACATGTGTCTCTCTGACATGTGTCTCTGACATGTGTCTCTCTGACATGTGTCTCTCTGACATGTGTCTCTCTGACATGTGTCTCTGACATGTGTCTCTCTGACATGTGTCTCTCTGACATGTGTCTCTCTCTTCTCTCAGGCATGACAGGAAACTACCTTCTCACGAACCCACTGCTGCGAACCCACGACACCAACCCTTACAACAACCTGCTGGCAGAGAGTGTCGTGTGCAACACTCCCTCCCCTCCAGGTGCACGTCTGACCTGTTACACACCTGTTACACACCTGTAACACACCTGTTACACACCTGTTACACACCTGTTACACACCTGTTACACACCTGTTACACACCTGTTACACACCTGTTACACACCTGTAACACACCCGTTACACACCCGTTACAGACCTGTTACACACCTGTTACACACCTGTAACACACCTGTTACACACCTGTTACACACCTGTTACACACCTGTTACACACCTGTTACACACCTGTTACACACCTGTAACACACCTGTTACACACCTGTTACACACCTGTTACACACCTGTTACACACCTGTAACACACCCGTTACACACCCGTTACACACCTGTTACACACCTGTAACACCTGTTACACCGTAACACACCTGTTACACACCTGTTACACACCTGTTACACACCTGTATACACCCGTTACACACCTGTTACACACCTGTTACACACCTGTTACACACCTGTTACACACCTGTTACACACCTGTTACACACCTGTTACACACCTGTAACACACCTGTTACACACCTGTAACACACCACACCTTTAAACACCTGTAACACACCTGTTACACACCTCAGTTACACACCGTTACCTGTAACACACCTGTTACACCTGTTACACACCTGTTACACACCTGTAACACACCTGTTACACACCTGTTACACACCTGTTACACACCTGTACACACCTGTTACACACCTGTTACACACCTGTAACACACCTGTTACACACCTGTTAACACACCTGTTACACACCTGTTACACACCTGTTACACACCTGTTACACACCTGTTACACACCTGTAACACACCTGTTACACACCTGTTACACACCTGTTACACACCTGTAACACACCTGTTACACACCCGTTACACACCCGTAACACACCCGTAACACACCTGTTACACACCTGTTACACACCTGTAACACACCTGCTACACACCTGTTACACTGTTACACCTGTTACACACCTGTTACACACCTGTTACACACCTGTACACACCTGTTACACACCCACACCTGTAACACCACACCTGTTACACACCTGTAACACACCTGTAACACACCTGTTACACACCTGTTACACACCCGTAACACACTTTTACACACCTGTACACACCTGTTACACACCTGTTACACACCTGTAACACACCTGTTACACACCTGTTACACACCTGTACACCCACACACCCGTAACACACCCGTTACACACCCGTTACACACCTGTAACACACCCGTTACACATTCGTAACACACCCGTTACACACCCGTTACACACCCGTTACACACCCGTTACACACCTGTTACACACCTGTAACACACCTGTTACACACCTGTTACACACCTGTAACACACCTGTTACACACCTGTTACACACCTGTAACACACCTGTTACACACCTGTTACACACCCGTAACACACCCGTAACACACCCGTTACACACCCGTAACACACCCGTTACACACCCGTTACACACCCGTTACACACCCGTTACACACCCACCCCGTTACACACCTGTTACACACCTGTAACACACCTGTTACACACCTGTTACACACCTGTTACACACCTGTTACACACCCGTAACACACCCGTTACACACCCGTTACACACCCGTTACACACCCGTTACACACCCGTTACACACCCGTAACACACCCGTTACACACCTGTTACACACCTGTAACACACCTGTTACACACCTGTTACACACCTGTTACACCCTGTTACACACCGTAACACACCTTCCCCGTTACACACCCACCGTTACGTTACACACCCGTTACACACCCGTTACACACCCGTAACACACCCGTTACACACCCGTTACACACCTGTTACACACCTGTTACACACCTGTTACACACCTGTAACTCACCTGTTACACACCTGTTACACACCTGTTACACACCTGTTACACACCTGTTCACACACACCTGTAACACACCTGTTACACACCTGTAACACACCTGTTACACACCCGTAACACACCCGTTACACACCCGTTACACACCCGTTACACACCTGTTACACACCTGTTACACACCTGTTACCTGTAACTCACACCTGTAACACACCTGTTACACACCTGTTACACACCTGTAACTCACCTGTTACACACCTGTCACACCTTTAACACACCTGTAACATTTATATCAAACCTTCGTTAAAACTCTACATTTATATCAAACAAAAGAGCTGCAGCATCAAACAGCCACCAGGGCGGCGACAAATGGAAAAGTGCATTTTTGACTTTGATTTATTCTGTTGTTCGTCAATCATTAGAAAAACATTTTGTGAAACTTTATCAAAGAATACTAACAATAATTAGACAAACATCATGACATAAACCTGGAGTAAAACCAGACTCAGGAAGAGCTTCTGCTGTGAGTGGATGAGAGCGAGTAAAAGAGACGAGGAGAGGAGAAGACGAGGCGAGGAGGAGAGGAGGAAAGAAGGAGAGAAGATGATGGAACTGAAGTAGAGAAGGAAAGAAAGAGAGAAGGAAAGAAGGAAAGAAGGAGAGAAGGATCTGAAGGAGGTTCAGGAAGAACTGGTTCAAACATGAAGCAGGAAAGAAAGAAACAAAGAAAGATTTATTTATTCCTTTAGGGAAGAAAAAATGAAAACATGGAATTTTTAATTTACACGTTAATCAATGTTTTCTTTTTTAATACATTTATTTTCTCGTTCTTTTTATCTTTTAAATGACAAAAGTAATATATTAGATCACAGGAGTCACACGTTTATCTTTTTGGAACGAAATATAATATATAATATAATGTAATAATATATATAATATATGTTTAATATCATGTATAATATATGTTTAATATCATGTATAATATAATGTTTAATATCATGTTTAATGTAATGTTTTTAACAAAGTGTTAAATATAAAGTTTTTAATATAAGTTTTTAATATAATTTATGTTAAATATAATTTAATAATATAATGTTTAATTTAATGTTAAATGTAATGTTTTTAACAAAGTGTTAAATATAATGTTTTTAATATATTGTCTAATATAATGTTTAATATAATATTTAATTTAATGGTAAATACAATGTTTTTAATATAATGTTCAATACAAAGAAATGTTCATATATTGAAGAACTTTTTAAATGTTTTATTCGAGTTTTAGACGATGATGTTTGTCTCGTGGAGTTGAAACTATTTTGTTCAGATGTTCGTGTGAAGATGAAACATCTTAAACCTATAGACTCCTCGTGACCTTCTTCTCCGTCGTCCTCTTCCCCTTCTTCTCCTTCTTCTCCTTCCCCTTCTCCTTCTCCTTCTCTCTTCTCCTTCTCCTTCTCCTTCTCCTTCTCCTTCTTCATCTCCATCTCCTTCTCCTTCTCCTTCCTCTTCCCCTTCTTCATCTCCATCTCCTTCTCCTTCTCCTTCCTCTTCTCCTTCTCCTTTCCCTTGTCCTTCTCCTTCTTCTCCTTCTCCTTCTCCTTCCTCTTC
>JACEEU010000706.1:23791293-23801293 GCA_016630915.1 Callionymus lyra
GATGCAGCTCATCACCAGCCTCTGAGTCCCCCTGACCTCTGACCTCTGACCCCCCGCCCTCCCTGCACCGGTCCAGCTCGAGCTTCCACGTCCTGTCATGTGACGACAGGAACGAATGTTGTCGTTCAAGGAATAAACACGATTAAAGATGAAAACTGTGAGTAGAAGAACTTTAGAAACAGATCCAGGGTCTTGAAGGTCGAAGGTCGAAGGTCGAGGGGTCCGGACTGAAGGTGGCGCCGCGGTCGGACGTTCAACTTACGAAAACCACTAACTGACTCAGGCCTTATATTTTCTCTAATGCACATCAACAAGAAAATATATTTGTACACTCGTGTAAATGACAAACGTTTCATGTTCTTCCACTGCAGTGCGAACATGATTGTCGTCACCAGGTTTGAAACTTGTAACTTATTTACTTGAAGACAAACTGTTGAAATGTTCTTCGTGTCGATGCAATATCTTCATCTTCACACAGTAATTTATTCATGACGTGTTTGTCATTCAAAGAAAAGATGGTTGAGTTGAAAAAGCACTGATTTGATTTTTTTCTAAGGATTCATCGTCTGGTATTTAATTCAACTTTGATATCAAATAAATGTGAATTTTTTTTCTTCTTCGCAGAATTATTTCTTTTCTTCTGTCGACGAAAGTTTGTCGTTTATTCAGATTCACATGAAAGTGATGAAGTGTTGATATATTATATATGATGTTATATTATATATTTATATTATATATGATGTTATATTATATATTATATTATATATGATATTATATTATATATGATGTTATATTATATATGATATGATATTATATATGATGTTATATTATATATGATGTTATATTATATATGATGTTATATTATATATGATATTATATTATATATGATGTTATATATATTATGTTATATTATATATGATATTATATATGATGTTATATTATATATGATGTTATATTATATATTATATTATATATGATATTATATATTATATTATATATGATATTCTATTATATATGATGTTATATTATATATGATGTTATATATATTATTTATCATATTATTTATATATGATATTATATTGTATATGATGTTATATTATATATTATATTATATATGATATTCTATTATATATGATGTTATATTATATATGATGTTATTTATGATGTTATATATATTATTTATCATATTATTTATATATTCTATTATATATGATGTTATATTATATATTATATTATATATGATGTTATATTATATATTCTATTATATTAAATATGATGTTATATTATATATGATGTTATATTATATATGATATTATATATGATGTTATATTATATTATATATGATGTTATATTTATTATATATGTTTATATATGAAATTATTTATCATATTTGTATTATATATGATATATATATATGATATATATATATATTATATATGATATTATAGGGTTATCATTAAACATCAACTAGTATGAACTCTGGTGTCATTAAACATCAACTAGTATCAACTCTGGTGTCATTAAACATATACTAGTATCAACTCTGGTGTCATTAAACATCAACTAGTATCAACTCTGGTGTCATTAAACATCAACTAGTATCAACTCTGGTGTCATTAAACATCAACTAGTATCAACTCTGGTGTCATTAAACATCAACTAGTATCAACTCTGGTGTCATTAAACATCAACTAGTATCAACTCTGGTGTCGTTAAACATCAACTAGTATCAACTCTGGTGTCATTAAACATCAACTAGTATCAACTCTGGTGTCATTAAACATCAACTAGTATCAACTCTGGTGTCATTAAACATCAACTAGTATCAACTCTGGTGTCATTAAACATCAACTAGTATCAACTCTGGTGTCATTAAACATCAACTAGTATCAACTCTGGTGTCATTAAACATCAACTAGTATCAACTCTGGTGTCATTAAACATCAACTAGTATCAACTCTGGTGTCATTAAACATCAACTAGTATCAACTCTGGTGTCATTAAACATCAACTAGTATCAACTCTGGTGTCATTAAACATCAACTAGTATCAACTCTGGTGTCATTAAACATCAACTAGTATGAACTCTGGTGTCATTAAACATCAACTAGTATCAACTCTGGTGTCATTAAACATCAACTAGTATCAACTCTGGTGTCATTAAACATCAACTAGTATCAACTCTGGTGTCATTAAACATCAACTAGTATCAACTCTGGTGTCATTAAACATCAACTAGTATCAACTCTGGTGTCATTAAACATCAACTAGTATCAACTCTGGTGTCATTAAACATCAACTAGTATCAACTCTGGTGTCATTAAACATCAACTAGTATCAACTCTGGTGTCATTAAACATCAACTAGTATCAACTCTGGTGTCATTAAACATCAACTAGTATCAACTCTGGTGTCATTAAACATCAACTAGTATCAACACTGGTGTCATTAAACATCAACTAGTATCAACTCTGGTGTCATTAAACATCAACTAGTATCAACTCTGGTGTCATTAAACATCAACTAGTATCAACTCTGGTGTCATTAAACATCAACTAGTATCAACTCTGGTGTCATTAAACATCAACTAGTATCAACTCTGGTGTCATTAAACATCAACTAGTATCAACTCTGGTGTCATTAAACATCAACTAGTGTCAACTCTGGTGTCATTAAACATCAACTAGTATCAACTCTGGTGTCATTAAACATCAACTAGTATCAACTCTGGTGTCATTAAACATCAACTAGTATCAACTCTGGTGTCATTAAACATCAACTAGTATCAACCCTGGTGTCATTAAACATCAACTAGTATCAACTCTGGTGTCATTAAACATCAACTAGTATCAACTCTGGTGTCATTAAACATCAACTAGTATCAACTCTGGTGTCATTAAACATCAACTAGTATCAACTCTGGTGTCATTAAACATCAACTAGTATCAACTCTGGTGTCATTAAACATCAACTAGTATCAACTCTGGTGTCATTAAACATCAACTAGTATCAACTCTGGTGTCATTAAACATCAACTAGTATCAACTCTGGTGTCATTACACATCAACTAGTATCAACTCTGGTGTCATTAAACATCAACTAGTATCAACTCTGGTGTCATTAAACATCAACTAGTATCAACTCTGGTGTCATTAAACATCAACTAGTATCAACTCTGGTGTCATTAAACATCAACTAGTATCAACTCTGGTGTCATTAAACATCAACTAGTATCAACTCTGGTGTCATTAAACATCAACTAGTATCAACTCTGGTGTCATTAAACATCAACTAGTATCAACTCTGGTGTCATTAAACATCAACTAGTATCAACTCTGGTGTCATTAAACATCAACTAGTATCAACTCTGGTGTCATTAAACATCAACTAGTATCAACTCTGGTGTCATTAAACATCAACTAGTATCAACTCTGGTGTCATTAAACATCAACTAGTATCAACTCTGGTGTCATTAAACATCAACTAGTATCAACTCTGGTGTCATTAAACATCAACTAGTATCAACTCTGGTGTCATTAATCAACTAGTATCAACTCTGGTGTCATTAAACATCAACTAGTATCAACTCTGGTGTCATTAAACATCAACTAGTATCAACTCTGGTGTCATTAAACATCAACTAGTATCAACTCTGGTGTCATTAAACATCAACTAGTATCAACTCTGGTGTCATTAAACATCAACTAGTATCAACTCTGGTGTCATTAAACATCAACTAGTATCAACTCTGGTGTCATTAAACATCAACTAGTATCAACTCTGGTGTCATTAAACATCAACTAGTATCAACTCTGGTGTCATTAAACATCAACTAGTATCAACTCTGGTGTCATTAAACATCAACTAGTATCAACTCTGGTGTCATTAAACATCAACTAGTATCAACTCTGGTGTCATTAAACATCAACTAGTATCAACTCTGGTGTCATTAAACATCAACTAGTATCAACTCTGGTGTCATTAAACATCAACTAGTATCAACTCTGGTGTCATTAAACATCAACTAGTATCAACTCTGGTGTCATTAAACATCAACTAGTATCAACTCTGGTGTCATTAAACATCAACTAGTATCAACTCTGGTGTCATTAAACATCAACTAGTATCAACTCTGGTGTCATTAAACAGGTCTCAACATAGTATCAACTCTGGTGTCATTACACATCAACTAGTATCAACTCTGGTGTCATTACACATCAACTAGTATCAACTCTGGTGTCATTAAACATCAACTAGTATCAACTCTGGTGTCATTAAACATCAACTAGTATCAACTCTGGTGTCATTAAACATCAACTAGTATCAACTCTGGTGTCATTAAACATCAACTAGTATCAACTCTGGTGTCATTAAACATCAACTAGTATCAACTCTGGTGTCATTAAACATCAACTAGTATCAACTCTGGTGTCATTAAACATCAACTAGTATCAACTCTGGTGTCATTAAACATCAACTAGTATCAACTCTGGTGTCATTAAACATCAACTAGTATCAACTCTGGTGTCATTAAACATCAACTAGTATCAACTCTGGTGTCATTAAACATCAACTAGTATCAACTCTGGTGTCATTAAACATCAACTAGTATCAACTCTGGTGTCATTAAACATCAACTAGTATCAACTCTGGTGTCATTAAACATCAACTAGTATCAACTCTGGTGTCATTAAAAATCAACTAGTATCAACTCTGGTGTCATTAATCATCAACTAGTGTCAACTCTGGTGTCATTAAACATCAACTAGTATCACCTCTGGTGTCATTAAACATCAAGTAGTATCAACTCTGGTGTCATTAAACATCAACTAGTATCGACTCTGATGTCATTAAACATCAACTAGTATCCACCCTGATGTCATTAAACATCAACTAGTATCAACTCTGGTGTCATTAAACATCAACTAGTATCAACTCTGGTGTCATTAAACATCAACTAGTATCAACTCTGGTGTCATTAAACATCAACTAGTATCAACTCTGGTGTCATTAAACATCAACTAGTATCAACTCTGGTGTCATTAAACATCAACTAGTATCAACTCTGGTGTCATTAAACATCAACTAGTATCAACTCTGGTGTCATTACACATCAACTAGTATCAACTCTGGTGTCATTAAACATCAACTAGTATCAACTCTGGTGTCATTAAACATCAACTAGTATCAACTCTGGTGTCATTAAACATCAACTAGTATCAACTCTGGTGTCATTAAACATCAACTAGTATCTACTCTGGTGTCATTAAACATCAACTAGTATCAACTCAGGTGTCATTAAACATCAACTAGTATCAACTCTGGTGTCATTAAACATCAACTAGTATCAACTCTGGTGTCATTAAACATCAACTAGTATCAACTCTGGTGTCATTAAACATCAACTAGTATGAACTCTGGTGTCATTAAACATCAACTAGTATCAACTCTGGTGTCATTAAACATCAACTAGTATGAACACTGGTGTCATTAAACATCAACTAGTATCCACTCTGGTGTCATTAAACATCAACTAGTATCAACTCTGGTGTCATTAAACATCAACTAGTATCAACTCTGGTGTCATTAAACATCAACTAGTATCAACTCTGGTGTCATTAAACATCAACTAGTATCAACTCTGGTGTCATTAAACATCAACTAGTATCAACTCTGGTGTCATTAAACATCAACTAGTATCAACTCTGGTGTCATTAAACATCAACTAGTATCAACTCTGGTGTCATTAAACATCAACTAGTATCAACTCTGGTGTCATTACACATCAACTAGTATCAACTCTGGTGTCATTACACATCAACTAGTATCAACTCTGGTGTCAATAAACATCAACTAGTATCAACTCTGGTGTCATTAAACATCAACTAGTATCAACTCTGGTGTCATTAAACATCAACTAGTATCAACTCTGGTGTCATTAAACATCAACTAGTATCAACTCTGGTGTCATTAAACATCAACTAGTATCAACTCTGGTGTCATTAAACATCAACTAGTATCTACTCTGGTGTCATTAAACATCAACTAGTATCAACTCAGGTGTCATTAAACATCAACTAGTATCAACTCTGGTGTCATTAAACATCAACTAGTATCAACTCTGGTGTCATTAAACATCAACTAGTATCAACTCTGGTGTCATTAAACATCAACTAGTATCAACTCTGGTGTCATTAAACATCAACTAGTATCAACTCTGGTGTCATTAAACATCAACTAGTATCAACTCTGGTGTCATTAAACATCAACTAGTATCCACTCTGGTGTCATTAAACATCAACTAGTATCAACTCTGGTGTCATTAAACATCAACTAGTATCAACTCTGGTGTCATTAAACATCAACTAGTATCAACTCTGGTGTCATTAAACATCAACTAGTATCAACTCTGGTGTCATTAAACATCAACTAGTATCAACTCAGGTGTCATTAAACATCAACTAGTATCAACTCTGGTGTCATTAAACATCAACTAGTATCAACTCTGGTGTCATTAAACATCAACTAGTATCAACTCTGGTGTCATTAAACATCAACTAGTATCAACTCTGGTGTCATTAAACATCAACTAGTATCAACTCAGGTGTCATTAAACATCAACTAGTATCAACTCTGGTGTCATTAAACATCAACTAGTATCAACTCTGGTGTCATTAAACATCAACTAGTATCAACTCAGGTGTCATTAAACATCAACTAGTATCAACTCTGGTGTCATTAAACATCAACTAGTATCAACTCTGGTGTCATTAAACATCAACTAGTATCAACTCTGGTGTCATTAAACATCAACTAGTATCAACTCTGGTGTCATTAAACATCAACTAGTATCAACTCTGGTGTCATTAAACATCAACTAGTATCAACTCAGGTGTCATTAAACATCAACTAGTATCAACTCTGGTGTCATTAAACATCAACTAGTATCAACTCTGGTGTCATTAAACATCAACTAGTATCAACTCTGGTGTCATGTAGTGAATGTTCTTCAAGACGCAGTAACTTCTCATCATGACCATGTTTTAAACGTATTACTTTATAAAGTTGCTCTGAAATCTGGACGAACGAGAGGTTACGAGAGTCCATTATGACGTAATAATGGCTTCACTCCTCCAGCTGTAATCACCCTTTGTTTATACAACGAGTACCTTGGAGTTGGAGACCATTGATGACGCGCTGTGACAAACTTCCATGCTTGACTAATCACAGCAGAGTGGGTGTGGTTATGGTCAACGAGATTTCATCTCCAGAAGAACAGAAGAAGTGTATTCAGTGGGCTTTAGATCATTTTCTAATGTCTAATTTCACACACACACACACACACACACACACACACACACACACACACACACACACACACACACACACACACACACACACACACACACACACACACTATCACACACACACACACTATCACACATACACACACACACACTATCACACACACACTCACACACACACACACACTATCACACACACTATCACACACACACACACTATCACTCACACACACTATCACACACACACACTATCACACACATCACACACACACACTATCACACACACACACTATCACACACACACACACACTATCACACACACACACTATCACACACACACTATCACACACACACTCACACACACACACACTATCACACACACACACACACACACACACACTATCACACACACACACTATCACACACACACACACACACACACTATCACACACACACTATCACACACACACTATCACACACACACACACACACACACACTATCACACACACACACACTATCACACACACACACACACACACACACACATCACACTATCAACACACACACTATCACACACACACACTATCACACACACACACACTATCACACACACACACTATCACACACACACTATCACACACACACACACACTATCACACACACACACACTATCACACACACTATCACACACACACACACTATCACACACACACACACTATCACACACACACACACACTATCACACACACACACACTATATAACAAAAAAAGAACATGTTGACAACTGTTGCTTCTATTCTAACGTTTCCCTGAATGTTGTTTGTTTGTTTGTGTAGAAGAATCAAGTGATGAGATAAAAGATCATCATTTATCAAATGTTCTCATGTTCATGTGTTCACGTGTTCATGTGTTCATGTGTCCATGTGTTCATGTGTTCATGTGTTCACGTGTCCACGTGTCCACGTGTCCACGTGTCCACGTGTCCACGTGTTCTCGTGTTCTCGTGTTCACGTGTTCTCGTGTTCACGTGTTCACGTGTTCTCGTGTTCTCGTGTTCATGTGTTCACGTGTTAACGTGTCCACGTGTCCACGTGTTCACGTGTTCACGGGTTCTCGTGTTCACGTGTTCTCGTGTTCTCGTGTTCTCGTGTTCACGTGTTCTCGTGTTCTCGTGTCCATGTGTTCATGTGTCCATGTGTTCATGTGTCCATGTGTCCATGTGTCCATGTGTCCATGTGTTCTTGTGTTCTCGTGTTCTCGTGTTCTCGTGTTCTCGTGTTCACGTGTTCTCGTGTTCACGTGTTCTCGTGTTCACGTGTCCATGTGTCCATGTGTCCATGTGTTCTCGTGTTCACGTGTTCACGTGTTCACGTGTTCACGTGTTCTCGTGTTCACGTGTTCTCGTGTTCTCGTGTTCACGTGTTCACGTGTTCATGTGTCCATGTGTCCATGTGTCCATGTGTCCATGTGTTCTCGTGTTCACGTGTTCTCGTGTTCTCGTGTTCACGTGTTCTCGTGTTCTCGTGTTCACGTGTTCTCGTGTTCTCGTGTTCTCGTGTCCATGTGTCCATGTGTCCATGTGTTCTCGTGTTCTCGTGTTCTCGTGTTCTCGTGTTCTCGTGTTCACGTGTTCTCGTGTTCTCGTGTCCATGTGTCCATGTGTCCATGTGTTCTCGTGTTCTCGTGTTCTCGTGTTCTCGTGTTCTCGTGTTCTCGTGTTCTCGTGTTCTCGTGTTCTCGTGTCCACGTGTTCTCGTGTCCTCGTGTTCTCGTGTCCACGTGTTCTCGTGTTCTCGTGTTCTCGTGTCCACGTGTTCTCGTGTTCTCGTGTTCTCGTGTTCTCGTGTTCTCGTGTTCTCGTGTTCACGTGTCCACGTGTTCTCGTGTTCTCGTGTTCTCGTGTTCTCGTGTTCTCGTGTTCTCGTGTCCACGTGTCCTCGTGTTCTCGTGTCCTCGTGTCCTCGTGTCCTCGTGTTCCATGTGTTCTCGTGTTCTCGTGTTCACGTGTTCTCGTGTTCTCGTGTTCTCGTGTCCACGTGTTCTCGTGTTCTCGTGTTCTCGTGTTCTCGTGTCCACGTGTTCTCGTGTTCTCGTGTTCTCGTGTTCTCGTGTTCTCGTGTTCATGTGTTCATGTGTTCTCGTGTTCATGTGTTCTCGTGTTCTCGTGTTCTCGTGTTCTCGTGTTCTCGTGTTCACGTGTCCACGTGTCCACGTGTTCTCGTGTTCTCGTGTTCTCGTGTTCTCGTGTTCTCGTGTTCTCGTGTTCTCGTGTTCTCGTGTTCACGTGTTCACGTCTCGTGTTCTCGTGTTCTCGTGTTCTCGTGTTCTCGTGTTCACGTGTTCTCGTGTCCATGTGTCCATGTGTCCATGTGTTCTCGTGTTCTCGTGTCCACGTGTGTTCTCGTGTTCTCGTGTTCTCGTGTTCTCGTGTTCTCGTGTTCTCGTGTTCTCGTGTTCATGTGTTCTCGTGTTCTCGTGTTCTCGTGTTCTCGTGTTCTCGTGTTCTCGTGTTCTCGTGTCCACGTGTTCTCGTGTTCTCGTGTTCTCGTGTTCTCGTGTTCTTGTGTTCTCGTGTTCTCGTGTTCTCGTGTTCTCGTGTTCTCGTGTTCATGTGTTCATGTGTTCATGTGTCCATGTGTTCTCGTGTTCATGTGTTCATGTGTTCATGTGTCCATGTGTTCTCGTGTTCATGTGT
>JACEEU010000706.1:23806293-23808793 GCA_016630915.1 Callionymus lyra
AATGATCACATGATGATCACATGATTACATAATGATCACATGATGATCACATGATTACATTATGATCACATGATGATCACATGATTACATAATGATCACATGATGATCACATGATTACATTATGATCACATGATGATCACATGATTACATAATGATCACATGATGATCACATGATTACATTATGATCACATGATGATCACATGATTACATAATGATCACATGATGATCACATGATTACATTATGATCACATGATGATCACATGATTACATAATGATCACATGATGATCACATGATTACATTATGATCACATGATGATCACATGATTACATAATGATCACATGATGATCACATGATTACATTATGATCAAATGATTACATAATGATCACATGATGATCAAATGATTACATTATGATCACATGATGATCACATGATTACATTATGATCACATGATGATCAAATGATTACATAATGATCACATGATGATCACATGATTACATTAAGATCACATGATGATCACATGATTACATAATGATCACATGATGATCACATGATTACATTATGATCACATGATGATCACATGATTACATAATGATCACATGATGATCACATGATTACATTATGATCAAATGATTACATAATGATCACATGATGATCAAATGATTACATTATGATCACATGATGATCACATGATTACATTATGATCACATGATGATCAAATGATTACATAATGAACACATGATGATCACATGATGATCAAATGATTACATTATGATCACATGATGATCAACTGACTACATTAAGATCACATGATGATCACATGATGATCACATGATCTTGACATGATCACATGATCACATGATGTTGACATGATCACATGATCTTGTATTGATCACATGATGTTGACATGATGACATGATGATCACATGATAACATAATAATGACATGATCACATAATGATGACTGATCTTAACATGATCACATGATGATCACATGATTACATAATGATCACATGATGATCAAATGATTACATTATGATCACATGATGACATAATGATCACATGATTACATTATGATCCCATGATGATCACATGATTACATAATGATAACATGATGATCACATGATTACATGATGATCATATGATTACATAATGATCACATGATGATCACATGATGATCACATGATGATCACATGATGATCACATGATCTTGACATGATCACAAGATGTTGACATGATCACATGATGTTGACATGATCACATGATGTTGACTTGATCACATGATGTTGACATGATGACATGATGATCACATGATAACATAATAATGACATGATCACATGATGTTGACATGATCACATGATCTTGACATGATCACAAGATGTTGACATGATCACATGATGTTGACATGATCACATGATGTTGACTTGATCACATGATGTTGACATGATGACATGATGATCACATGATAACATAATAATGACATGATCACATGATGTTGACATGATCACATGATGTTGACTTGATCAAATGATGTTGACATGATGACATGATGACATAATAATGACATGATCACATAATAATGACTTGATCACATGATGTTGACTTGATCACATAATGATGACTGATCTTAACATGATCACATGATATTGACATGATCACATGATGTTGACATGATCACATGATCTTGTATTGATCACATGATGTTGACATGATGACATGATGATCACATGATAACATAATGATGACATGATGATGACATGATGTTGACATGATCACATGATGTTGACACAATCACATGATGTTGCACATGATCACATGATGTTGACATGATCACATGATCACATAATGATGACATGATCCACAATCTTAACATGATCACATGATGATCACATTATGATCACATGATTACATGATGATGAAATGATGATCACATGATCTTGACTTGATCACATGATGTTGACATGATGATCACATGATAACATAATGATGACACGATCTTAACATGATCACATGATCTTGACTTGATCACATGATCACATGATAACATAATGATGACATGATCACATGATGATGACATGATAACAGAGATGAAAATGATTCACACAAATTAAATCATGTCAAACAATGCAAACAAAATTGATGTTTGTCTCAGAATGTCTCGTGCAGGAAAAGAAAGAGTGAAGAAGGAAAACTGAAGGAAAGATATTTTGATTCAAAGCAGTTTTTCACTGTAAACATGTGTATTTTCTGTGAATAAACATATGTCTTCTCTGTGAATAAACATGTGTCTTCTCTGTGAATAAACATGTGTCTTCTCTGTGAATAAACATATGTCTTCTCTGTGAATAAACATATGTCTTCTCTGTGAATAAACATGTGTCTTCTCTGTGAATAAACATGTGTCTTCTCTGTGAATAAACATATGTCTTCTCTGTGAATAAACATATGTCTTCTCTGTGAATAAACATGTGTCTTCTCTGTGAATAAACATGTGTCTTCTCT
>JACEEU010000706.1:23813793-23838793 GCA_016630915.1 Callionymus lyra
TATTACTATGTATTACTATGTATTACTATGTATTACTATGTATTACTATGTATTGCTATGTATTACTATGTATTACTATGTATTACTATGTATTGCTATGTATTACTATGTATTGCTATGTATTGCTATGTATTACTATGTATTGCTATGTATTACTATGTATTACTATGTATTGCTATGTATTACTATGTATTGCTATGTATTACTATGTATTACTATGTATTACTATGTATTGCTATGTATTACTATGTATTGCTATGTATTACTATGTATTACTATGTATTGCTATGTATTACTATGTATTGCTATGTATTACTATGTATTACTATGTATTGCTATGTATTACTATGTATTACTATGATATTACAGCAGAAACTAAACATGTTCCTCGAGGCAGAAACATATTTAGGTTTTTACCAGAAGATAAACATGATGTCAGTCGACCTCTGCTCAAGGTCATTGGTTCACATTGAGAAGAAACTCTTATTGCTCCTTATCTTAACTTTATCCTTAACTTAATCCTTAACTAGATCCATCTTCTCCGATCCTGGTCTGAGGTGGTTTTGACAAGTTCTGGTGTCTGGACCTTCTTCTCTGGCATGAACTTCATAAACAACACACTTACACACACTTACACACACGCACACACACTTACACACACGCACACACACACACGCACACACACGCACACACACATATACTGTATACATCTCTGTACACACTCGTGTGGCCTCTGGCTCGACTCTTATCTCAACATCTCATAATCTCTCCTGTTAAACAAACCAACCTTTGACCTTTTCTTCACCTCCTTCTTCTCGTCTTCATCCGTGAACGTCAACATCATGTGACACACAAGGTTGTCGGGTTAAATCCCACTTTACTAGCGCAGTCCATTATTATGTTTTTGTTGATTGTTACAAAAAGGAAAAATGAAAATGTGTAAATGTAAATGAAAATATGTCATTTAAATATAATTCTTTATTTGATGGTTAGTTAATACCATTAATACCACAGTAATAATATTATTGTATATATTATTTAAATGATGTTTACAGGGTTTTGTTGAAACTGTGGATTAAAGACTTCTGTCCGTCATATATATATATATATATATATATATTCCTGTACTTGAATCACTTGAATATAAGACCAGAAACGAAGGATTGCTGCATATTTACAGAAGAGAAAACATCTCTAAGTGAGTCGACACCTCAACTCAACTCTCAGATCAAAACACATATTTCAGTGAAGATGCAGAATTTTAATTTAAACCACTTTCTGAAGCGAGTTTTCTCTGGAGATCTGAACAGTCTTTGAAGATCGCGGCTGATGTTCAAGCACTTGTTGGCTTGTGTTGTTGTTGGCTTGTGTTGTTGTTGACTTGTGTTGTTGTTGACTTGTGTTGTTGTTGACTTGTGTTGTTGTTGACTTGTGTTGTTGCTGTTGTTGTTGACTTGTGTTGTTGTTGATTTGTGTTGTTGTTGATTTGTGTTGTTGTTGACTTGTGACAAAAAAAACAAAAAAAAAACTCTCCTTATACAATGTTGATGAAACAAGGCCCTGATCGTAGTCACTCCATCCTTTTGTAACCACAACACAAGTCAGAGTCTCTTGAGAAAACTATCTGGAAAGTCCTGAAGAACATGTTGACGCTGAAGAAACTCCAGCAGAAACGATAAGAATGAAGTTAATCCTCCGATCCTGGTCCTACAGCTTCACACACCTTCAACTGCAAGAGTTACTTTGGAAGCATGTCTTCACCTCACTTGAGGAATGATGCTGAGACAGCAGACGAGGACATGTGCTTTGATTTAGTGCATGACCTTGAACTCGTCCAGGAGTAACAGGGAGGACAGGAACACTGATCTTCTGGAGGAGGACACGTCCTGCATGTTCGGATCATCAGCAAATCACCAGAGAGAAGTGGAATCTGGAGAAGATGAATCGAGCCATAAAGACGATATACTGTCAAGTAGCATCGTGTACTTTCAAAATGTCAACATCTACATTGGAAAGTTGTCCTTGAGCGAGAGAAGACAACATTCATGCTGAGATCGATTCATCATCAGAGAACATGTGTTCATGTGAACGGAACAAACTCATGAACCATCAAGACTTCTGGGTAAACGTCTCAACATGGAGCATCATCACGTCATTGTTTCATGACCTGCTGACGAGGTCAGAGCTCCAGGAGCTGCTGCAGAAAATCTCAAACTCAAATATTTATTACTAATTACACTTAAAGATACTTCTGGGTATGTGTGTTAACTTTGATTGAGTTGCTCTGATAGAATGATCAAATATTCACTCTTTATTCACAGTGTCTCGGAACAAAGTGAAGACACAGTTGAAGTTGACGATGAGAAAAGATCAACAATGAGCGAATCACATGTTTTAGAAGAAACCTTGAGCAGAACCAAATTCATTGTTGACTCCTGCTGTGACGGGCTGAGAGGGTGGATGGAGGGAAGACAGATGGATGGAGAGAAGAGTGAAGGAGGATACAGTGAGAGAAAAGAAGAGAGAAGAGTGAGGGAGGATACAGTGAGAGAAAAGAAGAGAGAAGAGTGAGGGAGGATACAGTGAGAGAAAAGAAGAGAGAAGAGTGAGGGAGGATACAGTGAGAGAAAAGAGGAGAGAAGAGTGAGGGAGGATACAGTGAGAGGAAAGAGGAGAGAAGAGTGAGGGAGGATACAGTGAGAGAAAAGAGGAGAGAAGAGTGAGGGAGGATACAGTGAGAGAAAAGAGGAGAGAAGAGTGAGGGAGGATACAGTGAGAGAAAAGAGGAGAGAAGAGTGAGGGAGGATACAGTGAGAGAAAAGAGGAGAGAAGAGTGAGGGAGGATACAGTGAGAGAAAAGAGGAGAGAAGAGTGAGGGAGGATACAGTGAGAGAAAAGAGGAGAGAAGAGTGAGGGAGGATACAGTGAGAGAAAAGAAGAGAGAAGAGTGAGGGAGGATACAGTGAGAGAAAAGAAGAGAGAAGAGTGATGGAGGATACAGTGAGAGAAAAGAGGAGAGAAGAGTGAGGGAGGATACAGTGAGAGAAAAGAGGAGAGAAGAGTGAGGGAGGATACAGTGAGAGAAAAGAGGAGAGAAGAGTGAGGGAGGATACAGTGAGAGAAAAGAAGAGAGAAGAGTGAGGGAGGATACAGTGAGAGAAAAGAGGAGAGAAGAGTGAGGGAGGATACAGTGAGAGAAAAGAGGAGAGAAGAGTGAGGGAGGATACAGTGAGAGAAAAGAGGAGAGAGAAGAGTGAGGGAGGATACAGTGAGAGAAAAGAGGAGAGAAGAGTGAGGGAGGATACAGTGAGAGAAAAGAGGAGAGAAGAGTGAGGGAGGATACAGTGAGAGAAAAGAAGAGAGAAGAGTGAGGGAGGATACAGTGAGAGAAAAGAAGAGAGAAGAGTGAGGGAGGATACAGTGAGAGAAAAGAGGAGAGAAGAGTGAGGGAGGATACAGTGAGAGAAAAGAGGGAGAGAAGAGTGAGGGAGGATACAGTGAGAGAAAAGAAGAGAGAAGAGTGAGGGAGGATACAGTGAGAGAAAAGAGGAGAGAAGAGTGAGGGAGGATACAGTGAGAGAAAAGAAGAGAGAAGAGTGAGGGAGGATACAGTGAGAGAAAAGAAGAGAGAAGAGTGAGGGAGGATACAGTGAGAGAAAAGAACGAGAGAAGAGTGAGGGAGGATACAGTGAGAGGAAAGAAGAGAGAAGAGTGAGGGAGGATACAGTGAGAGAAAAGAAGAGAGAAGAGTGAGGGAGGATACAGTGAGAGGAAAGAAGAGAGAAGAGTGAGGGAGGATACAGTGAGAGAAAAGAAGAGAGAAGAGTGAGGGAGGATACAGTGAGAGGAAAGAAGAGAGAAGAGTGAGGGGAGGATACAGTGAGAGAAAAGAAGAGTGAAGAGTGAGGGAGGATACAGTGAGAGAAAAGAAGAGAGAAGAGTGAGGGAGGATACAGTGAGAGAAAAGAGGGAGAGAAGAGTGAGGGAGGATACAGTGAGAGGAAAGAAGAGAGAAGAGTGAGGGAGGATACAGTGAGAGAAAAGAGGAGAGAAGAGTGAGGGAGGATACAGTGAGAGGAAAGAAGAGAGAAGAGTGAGGGAGGATACAGTGAGAGAAAAGAGGAGAGAAGAGTGAGGAAGGATACAGTGAGAGAAAAGAGGAGAGAAGAGTGAGGGAGGATACAGTGAGAGGAAAGAAGAGAGAAGAGTGAGGGAGGATACAGTGAGAGAAAAGAGGAGAGAAGAGTGAGGAAGGATACAGTGAGAGAAAAGAGGAGAGAAGAGTGAGGGAGGATACAGTGAGAGAAAAGAAGAGAGAAGAGTGAGGGAGGATACAGTGAGAGAAAAGAAGAGAGAAGAGTGAGGGAGGATACAGTGAGAGAAAAGAAGAGAGAAGAGTGAGGGAGGATACAGTGAGAGAAAAGAAGAGAGAAGAGTGAGGGAGGATACAGTGAGAGAAAAGAAGAGAGAAGAGTGAGGGAGGATACAGTGAGAGAAAAGAGGAGAGAAGAGTGAGGGAGGATACAGTGAGAGAAAAGAAGAGAGAAGAGTGAGGGAGGATACAGTGAGAGAAAAGAAGAGAGAAGAGTGAGGGAGGATACAGTGAGAGAAAAAGAAGAGAGAAGAGTGAGGGAGGATACAGTGAGAGAAAAGAGGAGAGAAGAGTGAGGGAGGATACAGTGAGAGAAAAGAAGAGAGAAGAGTGAGGGAGGATACAGTGAGAGAAAAGAAGAGAGAAGAGTGAGGGAGGATACAGTGAGAGAAAAGAAGAGAGAAGAGTGAGGAAGGATACAGTGAGAGAAAAGAGGAGAGAAGAGTGAGGGAGGATACAGTGAGAGAAAAGAGGAGAGAAGAGTGAGGGAGGATACAGTGAGAGAAAAGAAGAGAGAAGAGTGAGGGAGGATACAGTGAGAGAAAAGAAGAGAGAAGAGTGAGGGAGGATACAGTGAGAGAAAAGATGAGAGAAGAGTGAGGGAGGATACAGTGAGAGAAAAGAAGAGAGAAGAGTGAGGGAGGATACAGTGAGAGAAAAGAGGGAGAGAAGAGTGAGGGAGTATACAGTGAGAGAAAAGAGGAGAGAAGAGCGAGGGAGGATACAGTGAGAGGAAAGAAGAGAGAAGAGTGAGGGAGGATACAGTGAGAGAAAAGAAGAGAGAAGAGTGAGGGAGGATACAGTGAGAGAGAAAAGAAGAGTGAAGAGTGAGGGAGGATACAGTGAGAGAAAAGAAGAGAGCAGAGTGAGGGAGGATACAGTGAGAGAAAAGAGGAGAGAAGAGTGAGGAAGGATACAGTGAGAGAAAAGAGGAGAGAAGAGCGAGGGAGGATACAGTGAGAGGAAAGAAGAGAGAAGAGTGAGGGAGGATACAGTGAGAGAAAAGAAGAGAGAAGAGTGAGGGAGGATACAGTGAGAGAAAAGAAGAGTGAAGAGTGAGGGAGGATACAGTGAGAGAAAAGAAGAGTGAAGAGTGAGGGAGGATACAGTGAGAGAAAAGAAGAGTGAAGAGTGAGGGAGGATACAGTGAGAGAAAAGAAGAGAGAAGAGTGAGGGAGGATACAGTGAGAGAAAAGAAGAGAGAAGAGTGAGGGAGGATACAGTGAGAGAAAAGAGGACAGAAGAGTGAGGAAGGATACAGTGAGAGAAAAGAGGAGAGAAGAGTGAGGGAGGATACAGTGAGAGAAAAGAAGAGAGAAGAGTGAGGGAGGATACAGTGAGAGGAAAGAAGAGAGAAGAGTGAGGGAGGATACAGTGGAGAGAAAAGAAGAGAGAAGAGTGAGGGAGGATACAGTGAGAGGAAAGAGGAGAGAAGAGTGAGGGAGGATACAGTGAGAGAAAAGAAGAGAGAAGAGTGAGGGAGGATACAGTGAGAGAAAAGAAGAGAGAAGAGTGAGGGAGGATACAGTGAGAGAAAAGAAGAGAGAAGAGTGAGGGAGGATACAGTGAGAGGAAAGAGGAGAGAAGAGTGAGGGAGGATACAGTGAGAGAAAATAAGAGAGAAGAGTGAGGGAGGATACAGTGAGAGAAAAGAAGAGAGAAGAGTGAGGGAGGATACAGTGAGAGAAAAGAAGAGAGAAAAGTAAATGTAATGTAATGTAAATGTGGACAAAACTGAAACTCTGGTGATTGTTGATGATAAGATTCCAGGGTTGAGTCAGTACTTGAGTGACTTAAGTCAGTCTGTCAAACTGAGCCTGAGAAACCTGGGTGTTGTATTTGATAAAGACATGTCTCTTGTTCAACACTGAAGAAAACTGACCAGAAACTGTTTCCTTCAACTGAGAAAAATCTCTAAACTTAGGAAAATGTTGTCACAACATGATCTGGATCTTATAATGTGTTTGTTTCTTCTCGTCTGGACTATTGTAACAGTTTGTTTTCATGTCTTAACAAGAAGGATCGTCTCGTCTGCAGTTGATTCAGAATTCTGAGCCGCTCTAGTAGAAGAACTCACATTTCTCCTTCAAACTCTTCACTGGCTTCCAGTTTCTTTCAGGATCAACTATTAAATTCTGGTTCTTACTCTCAGATCTATTCATGGTCAGACCTTCATGATCTGATCCAGACTTACACCCCAGCTCGGGCTCTGAGGTCTGTGGATCAGAATCTACTGATGGTTCCTGAACTTCTGGACTAGAGGAGAGAAATCCTTCCAGACTGTTGCTCCTAAGCTTTGGAACCATCTCTGTGTTTGATGATCTACTGACTCCTTCAAGAAACATCTGTGTTTGATGATCTACTGACTCCTTCAAGAAACATCTGTGTTTGATGATCTACTGACTCCTTCAAGAAACATCTGTGTTTGATGATCTACTGACTCCTTCAAGAAACATCTGTGTTTGATGATCTACTGACTCCTTCAAGAAACATCTGTGTTTGATGATCTACTGACTCCTTCAAGAAACATCTGTGTTTGATGATCTACTGACTCCTTCAAGAAACATGTGTGTTTGATGATCTACTGACTCCTTCAAGAAACATCTGTGTTTGATGATCTACTGACTCCTTCAAGAAACATGTGTGTTTGATGATCTACTGACTCCTTCAAGAAACATCTGTGTTTGATGATCTACTGACTCCTTCAAGAAACATCTGTGTTTGATGATCTACTGACTCCTTCAAGAAACATCTGTGTTTGATGATCTACTGACTCCTTCAAGAAACATTGTGTTTGATGATCTACTGACTCCTTCAAGAAACATCTGTGTTTGATGATCTACTACTCCTTCAAGAAACATCTGTGTTTGATGATCTACTGACTCCTTCAAGAAACATCTGTGTTTGATGATCTACTGACTCCTTCAAGAAACTGTGTGTTTGATGATCTACTGACTCCTTCAAGAAACATCTGTGTTTGATGATCTACTGACTCCTTCAAGAAACATGTGTGTTTGATGATCTACTGACTCCTTCAAGAAACATCTGTGTTTGATGATCTACTGACTCCTTCAAGAAACATCTGTGTTTGATGATCTACTGACTCCTTCAAGAAACATCTGTGTTTGATGATCTACTGACTCCTTCAAGAAACATCTCTGTGTTTGATGATCTACTGACTCCTTCAAGAAACATCTTAAGACGTTTCTATTTGTTAAGGCTTTTCCTTGATTTTCTGGAACTCCTGTGTTGTTCTCAGTATTATCTTGATCTTTAAAATATATACTTTATTGAATATTGTTTTGATTGTTAAAGTGCTTTGTGACCCTGGTCTGGAAAAGCCCTATATAAATAAATATTACTTACTTACTTACTTATGTTCTTCTTATTATTTTATTTTTATTTATTTTTTATTGTTTATGAAAAATTGCTGGCTATTGGAAAAAAACAATTTCCCGAAGGAGACCTCCTGAGGGATCAATAAAGTTTCACCTTACCTTAATAAATTGTACAATTCTGAGTTTGGAGGCAGAAGTGAAAGTATCTTGATGTTCTATGTCCCTGCTGGTCCCTGCTGGTCCCTGCTGGTCCCTGCTGGTCCCTGCTGGTCCCTGCTGGCCCCTGCTGGTCCCAGACTAACCCTCATATCTCGCTCATATCTCGCTCATATCGCTGACAGGCGTCTCAACCAACAACCTGCTGCTGCAGCTGATTCCACTGAAGCTGCTGCGGGCGACGCCTCAATCTGAGCTGCAGCTCTGGGTGTTGATGTGGCTTTGATAGTGAGATGATGGAGGGACTGGTATCTTAACAAGTCATACGTCTGGAACACGTCCCTCCATGACTCTGACGCGACGATGCTTGAATCTTGTCTTTCACTGACAGGTGGAGATAAGAGACAAACATTTGACCAGACTATGTCCCACCAGACCCGTGTTCAAGCACATGTGATTTCTATCAGACTCTTGAAAACAAACCACAACAGGCAGTAAAAGCTTCTCAACCTCCCACTGAGACGAGGACGGTCGTGGAGAAGTGAGAGCTGGGATTGGAATTTAATTACAGCCTTAAAGCCTCAGAGTCCAATATGAAGCCAGGAGGAGACATCAATCTGCAGCCTTTGTTTGTGTCGACAACAAGAAAATCATCCAAACCCACTGAGTCTGAAGAACAGTTGAAGTTTTAAAAAAGAAGAGAGTTTCGAAATAGCTCTTATAAAAGCAACAATGTATCAAATTGACGTTCATGGTTTACTTCCTCGCTATAAAACACAACCATGACGTTGGTCGCGCTCTAAGGTGGCGCTCTAAGGTGGCGCTCTAAGGTGGCGCTCTAAGGTGGCGCTCTAAGGTCGCGCTCTAAGGTGGCGCTCTAAGGTGGCGCTCTAAGGTGGCGCTCTAAGGTGGCGCTCTAAGGTGGCGCTCTAAGGTGGCGCTCTAAGGTCGCGCTCTAAGGTCGCGCTCTAAGGTGGCGCTCTAAGGTGGCGCTCTAAGGTGGCGCTCTAAGGTGGCGCTCTAAGGTGGCGCTCTAAGGTGGCGCTCTAAGGTGGCGCTCTAAGGTCGCGCTCTAAGGTCGCGCTCTAAGGGGAGCAAGGGCCTAAGGTGGCGCTCTAAGGTGGCGCTCTAAGGTCGCGCTCTAAGGTCGCGCTCTAAGGTCGCGCTCTAAGGTCGCGTCTACTTTAACCTCAATACAACAAGCCTGTGTTGACATACGCAGTGATTTGAAAGATTGACACAATAAAAAAAGATCGAACAATGAAATAAAGAAGCCTTAATAGCGAAGTTGTGTAGTTGTTGTCCTGCTTTATACTTTTATACTTATAATTACGATCTTTACACACATTATATTGTCTTGTTCCGCTTAAACACAATGTATTGTATAAAAAGTGTTGAATAATTCTAGTTGTATTTGTCAGTCTTGATACAATTCATTGAGCAAATTAAATAAATAGCATTTTCTTTATCATCACTTGTTTCTTAAAGTGTTAAAAAACATTAAAATAACAATGATAATGATAACAATTCAATGTTTAACTGTTATAAACCATTTTGTTCTCTTTTTGACAGGATTTGTCAGTTTTTTTCAACAGGATGCTAGACGCAGCAGAGTCAGTGCAGTTTTCACTGGAAGTTCAAATCTTTACATGGAAACTGAGCTGCAGCAGTTTGAACTTCGAGCTGTGAAATGATTGCGGCGCTCGTGGGGAAATGATGGGAATCGACACGTGAGGAAGTGAGACCCAAACGTCTGAGTCCAAGTGTGACTCAATGGCTGGAATATACAAGACTCGGTGATCAAATGATAAATCAAGTGGTTTAAGTTTAGAAAGTTCTGTTTGCAACTGACATTTTAAGGAAATATAAGTTTTTCATTTTGGACAATAAAGCCACAATAACAACAACAATAACCGTGATGATGTCACACTTGAACCCGTTGGTTTTACAACAAAGCATGGATTGTATTTAAAATAAGGTTAAATGAACGACTAGTGATCATAGAAAGTTTGCTGCGACTTTCCAGTTATACCAGAAAATGTATCTTTTTCAATGTTAGTGCTATTGTTACATTTTCTATTGTTGTTTATCATCTATTTTTACTGAAGTCATCGTCCTGGGATCGTACCCGCAGAACATAAACACCAGACGTCCAAAAGTCTCACTTTAGTACATTTTAGGACCGAAGTCTCTGCTGATGTCGTCCATGAACAGAATTCCTTTGACGTTGAGGATTATTGGAAAACTGATGATTCTATTGGTGCTTTGAGCAGAACATCAAGAAAGTTCTGGCTCGACTGAAGCTAAGAATGTGCAGCGAGAGGTAAAAGTCTGCGGCTCTGATGAAAACCAGACTCAACAGAGTTTCTAGAACATTTGTCGCTTCTCGTGGTGTAAACACAGACTCAACAACACAAAGTGTAGTTTGAAGACTGAGGTGCGACTGAAGCACTAAAGGGTTTCCTTTCCCGAGGTTTGCTGCAGGAAAATGAAATCATGCTCGTGGGTTTGTGAGGTTCTGTCGGGGGGTGGGGCGCTCGCTGGTGCACAAATCCAGATGTGGGTCAAAACATTCCCCAATCCTGGCCCAGCAGAGAAGCTGCAGAGACTTTCTCATGTAAATAACGTCAGCAGTTCGTGGAGTAACTGGAGACATTGAAGCCGAGACAACCATGAGAATACAAACCGCATGTCGTGTCCTGTTAGGATTCCTTGACTCAAAGCCGTTCAAAGACAAATCTCAGTTTGACAGGCAGCTCCAGGGATAGATGTTTATTAACAGCTGGAGCTTCAAACATGTCAGCGACGAGGGTTTCTGGCAACAATTTACCGCTAATGAACCTTTTCACGTCGTCAGAGCAAATTGTTGTAACGATTCTATGATGGCTCTGCGTGAAGAACAGTGACTGAGACCTTCATTGATACGACTCAGGGCGACAGAGAAGGTCTTGAACCACGAGGATGTGAAGCTTAAAAACTCTTTGTAGGCCAGAAAAGATTCAACCATCTCTAAGAAAACCATCCATGTTAATGCTAGAAATGTTTGGACACAACAGCAGCGACAGCTCTAGTTGGAAAAAAACGTTAATGTGACGAGAAACAAAGTATTTCAATGTTTATGTCACTCTTTCAATTCAGGCTTGACTTTTGGTTCCAACACCTTCCGACATTTCTACTCAATTCCATCATTTTGTTGAAGCTGAAACGAACGTCAATTGAACTTATAACTTTCTCCATCACTTCTCATTTGGTCAAAGCGAGCGTAAAAAACAACAAATTGTGTTTTGTTGTTGTTTCCATGACGAACATACATCTGGAGCTGGACACGAGGTTTTAAAGCACGTGAAATGTATGAGCAGCAACACATGACTAGATGCATTCATCAGGTTGTGAGTGAGCGGCAGCTTCAAGAAGCATCTGGAAACCATTTCACTGCTGGTGTCACTGCAGGTACTAACACTAACCGTTGGTGTCACTGCAGGTACTAACACTAACTGTTGGTGTCACTGCAGGTACTAACACTAACTGTTGGTGTCACTGCAGGTACTAACACTAACACTAACTGTTGGTGTCACTGCAGGTACTAACACTAACACTAACTGTTGGTGTCACTGCAGGTACTAACACTAACACTAACTGTTGGTGTCACTGCAGGATACTAACACTAACACTAACTGTTGGTGTCACTGCAGGTACTAACACTAACACTAACTGTTGGTGTCACTGCAGGTACTAACACTAACTGTTGGTGTCACTGCAGGTACTAACACTAACACTAACTGTTGGTGTCACTGCAGGTACTAACACTAACACTAACTGTTGGTGTCACTGCAGGTACTAACACTAACTGTTTGTCACTCAGTACTAACTACTTTGGTGTCACTGCAGGTAACACTAACACTAACTGTTGGTGTCACTGCAGGTACTAACACTAACACTAACTGTTGGTGTCACTGCAGGTACTAACACTAACACTAACTGTTGGTGTCACTGCAGGTAAACTAACTAACTGTTGGTGTCCTCAGGTACTACACTAACACTTCCCTCCCTAACACTACTGTTGGTGTCACTGCAGTACTAACACTAACACTAACTTTGGTGTCACTGCAGCTAACACACTGTTGGTGTCACTGCAGGTACTAACACTAACTGTTGGTGTCACTGCAGGTCACTAACACTAACTGTTGGTGTCACTGCAGGTACTAACACTAACACTAACTGTTGGTGTCACTGCAGGTACTAACACTAACTGTTGGTGTCACTGCAGGTACTAACACTAACTGTTGGTGTCACTGCAGTACACACCCTCTTTGGTGATTTTGGTGTCACTGCAGGTACTAACACTAACACTAACTGTTGGTGTCACTGCAGGTACTAACACTAACACTAACACTAACTGTTGGTGTCACTGCAGGTACTAACACTAACTGTTGGTGTCACTGCAGGTACTAACACTAACTGTTGGTGTCACTGCAGGTACTAACACTAACTGTTGGTGTCACTGCAGGTACTAACACTAACACTAACTGTTGGTGTCACTGCAGGTACAAAACTAACACTAACTGTTGGTGTCACTGCAGGTACTAAATAATTAACTTTGGTGTCACTGCAGGTACTAACACTAACTGTTGGTGTCACTGCAGGTACTAACACTAACACTAACTGTTGGTGTCACTGCAGGTACTAACACTAACACTAACTGTTGGTGTCACTGCAGGTACTAACACTACACTAACTGTTGGTCACTGCAGGTACTCAACACTAACACTAACTGTTGGTGTCACTGCAGGTACTAACACTAACTGTTGGTGTCACTGCAGGTCACACTAACACTAACTGTTGGTGTCACTGCAGGTACTAACACTAAACTAACTGTTGGTGTCACTTCTCACTAAACTAACTGTTGGTGTCACTGCAGGTACTACACTAACACTAATTCATAACTGTTGTGTCACTCAGGTACTAACACTACACTAAGTTGGTGTCACTGCAGGTACTAACACTAAACTAACTGTTGGTGTCACTGAGGTACAAACAACTTTGTTCACTCAGAACACATTTGGTTCATAAAAAAAGTGGTGTCACTCAGAAACACTAGGTACTAACACTAACTGTTGGTGTCACTGCAGGTACTAACACTAACACTAACTGTTGGTGTCACTGCAGGTACTAACACTAACACTAACTGTTGGTGTCACTGCAGTAACTAAGGTACTAACACTAACACTAACTGTTGGTGTCACTGCAGGTACTAACACTAACACTAACTGTTGGTGTCACTGCAGGTACTAACACTAACTGTTGGTGTCACTGCAGGTCCACTAACACTAACTGTTGGTGTCACTGCAGGTACTAACACTAACTGTTGGTGTCACTGCAGGTAACTAACACTAACTGTTGGTGTCACTGCAGGTACTAACACTAACACTAACTGTTGGTGTCACTGCAGGTACTAACACTAACTGTTGGTGTCACTGCAGGTACTAACACTAACACTAACTGTTGGTGTCACTGCAGGTACTAACACTAACACTAACTGTTGGTGTCACTGCAGGTACTAACACTAACTGTTGGTGTCACTGCAGGTACTAACACTAACACTAACTGTTGGTGTCACTGCAGGTACTAACACTAACACTAACTGTTGGTGTCACTGCAGGTACTAACACTAACTGTTGGTGTCACTGCAGGTACTAACACTAACACTAACTGTTGGTGTCACTGCAGGTACTAACACTAACACTAACTGTTGGTGTCACTGCAGGTACTAACACTAACTGTTGGTGTCACTGCAGGTACTAACACTAACTACTAACTGTTGGTGTCACTGCAGGTACTAACACTAACACTAACTGTTGGTGTCACTGCAGTAACACTAACACTAACTGTTGGTGTCACTGCAGGTACTAACACTAACTGTTGGTGTCACTGCAGGTACTAACACTAACTGTTGGTGTCACTGCAGGTACTAACACTAACACTAACTGTTGGTGTCACTGCAGGTACTAACACTAACTGTTGTGTCACTCAACTAACACTAACTGTTGGTGTCACTGCAGGTACTAACACTAACACTAACTGTTGGTGTCACTGCAGGTACTAACACTAACACTAACTGTTGGTGTCACTGCAGGTACTAACACTAACTGTTGGTGTCACTGCAGGTACTAACACTAACACTAACTGTTGGTGTCACTGCAGGTACTAACACTAACACTAACTGTTGGTGTCACTGCAGGTACTAACACTAACACTAACTGTTGGTGTCACTGCAGGTACTAACACTAACACTCAACTGTTGGTGTCACTGCAGGTACTAACACTAACACTAACTGTTGGTGTCACTGCAGGTACTAACACTAACACTAACTGTTGGTGTCACTGCAGGTACTAACACTAACTGTTGGTGTCACTGCAGGCTACACTAACACTAACTGTTGGTGTCACTGCAGGTACTAACACTAACTGTTGGTGTCACTGCAGGTACTAACACTAACTGTTGGTGTCACTGCAGGTACTAACACTAACTGTTGGTGTCACTGCAGGCACTAACACTAACACTAACTGTTGGTGTCACTGCAGGTACTAACACTAACTGTTGGTGTCACTGCAGGTACTAACACTAACTGTTGGTGTCACTGCAGGTACTAACACTAACTGTTGGTGTCACTGCAGGTACTAACACTAACTGTTGGTGTCACTGCAGGTACTCACACTAACCTAACTGTTGGTTCACTGCAGGTACTAACACTAACTGTTGGTGTCACTGTAGGACTAACACTAACTGTTGGTGTCACTGCAGGTACTAACACTAACACTAACTGTTGGTGTCACTGCAGGTACTAACACTAACCTGTTGGTGTCACTGCAGGTACTACACTAAACACTCACTACTTTGGTGTCATTCAGTTACAGGTACTAACACTAACTGTTGGTGTCACTGCAGGTACTAACACTAACTGTTGGTGTCACTGCAGGTACTAACACTAACACTAACTGTTGGTGTCACTGCAGGTACTAACACTAACTGTTGGTGTCACTGCAGGTACTAACACTAACTGTTGGTGTCACTGCAGGTCACACTAACACTAACTGTTGGTGTCACTGCAGGTACTAACACTAACTGTTGGTGTCACTGCAGGTACTAACACTAACACTAACTGTTGGTGTCACTGCAGGTACTCCAACACTAACACTAACTGTTGGTGTCACTGCAGGTACTAACACTAACACTAACTGTTGGTGTCACTGCAGGTACTAACACTAACACTAACTGTTGGTGTCACTGCAGGTACTAACACTAACACTAACTGTTGGTGTCACTGCAGGTACTAACACTAACACTAACTGTTGGTGTCACTGCAGGTACTAACACTAACACTAACTGTTGGTGTCACTGCAGGTACTAACACTAACACTAACTGTTGGTGTCACTGCAGGTACTAACACTAACACTAACTGTTGGTGTCACTGCAGGTACTAACACTAACACTAACTGTTGGTGTCACTGCAGGTACTAACACTAACACTAACTGTTGGTGTCACTGCAGGTACTAACACTAACACTAACTGTTGGTGTCACTGCAGGTACTAACACTAACACTAACTGTTGGTGTCACTGCAGGTACTAACACTAACTGTTGGTGTCACTGCAGGTCACACTAACACTAACTGTTGGTGTCACGCAGGTACTAGCACTAACACTAACTGTTGGTGTCACTGCAGGTACTAACACTAACACTAACTGTTGGTGTCACTGCAGGTACTAACACTAACTGTTGGTGTCACTGCAGGTACTAACACTAACACTAACTGTTGGTGTCACTGCAGGTACAACACTAACACTAACACTAACTGTTGGTGTCACTGCAGGTCACACTAACACTAACCGTTGGTGTCACTGCAGGTACTAACACTAACCATTGGTGTCACTGCAGGTACTAACACTAACACTAACTGTTGGTGTCACTGCAGGTACTAACACTAACACTAACTGTTGGTGTCACTGCAGGTACTAACACTAACACTAACTGTTGGTGTCACTGCAGGTACTAACACCAACCATAACTGCTTACAGGACGACTCAGGGAATCAAACTGCACGTCGTCTGGAGCAACATTTGTTCCTTTAAAGACTCAAGAAAGTGGTTTTAATACTAGATTTCAAAGGGATTCAAATACTTATGGCAGGACAACCTTGTTTGAAGTATTTTGAATATTTTCTTGTATTATTATTAAACAGTGTTTAGCTGGTTAATTCAAAATAATCCTATAAATCATCATTTATTATGTTGTGTGTAAATATATTATCATAGTTGTGTTGTGTTTGTGTGTTTGTCGTGGAGTTGCGTGTTTGTGGTTAAGTTGTGTATTTGTGGTGTAGTTGTGCGTTTGTGGTGTATCTGTGTGTTTGTGGTGTATGTGTGTGTCTGTGGTGTCTGTGGTGTATGTGTGTGTCTGTGGTGTATGTGTGTGTCTGTGTGTGTCTGTGGTGTATGTGTGTGTCTGTGGTGTATGTGTGCGTCTGTGGTGTATGTGTGTGTCTGTGGTGTATGTGTGTCTGTGGTGTATGTGTGTGTTTGTGGTGTCTGTGGTGTATGTGTGTGTCTGTGGTGTATGTGTGCGTCTGTGGTGTATGTGTGTGTCTGTGGTGTATGTGTGTCTGTGGTGTATGTGTGTGTTTGTGGTGTATGTGTGTGTCTGTGTGGGTCTGTGGTGTATGTGTGTGTCTGTGGTGTGTGTGTGTCTGTGGTGTATTTGTGTGTCTGTGGTGTATGTGTGTGTCTGTGGTGTATGTGTGTGTCTGTGGTGTATGTGTGTGTCTGTGGTGTATGTGTGCGTCTGTGGTGTATGTGTGTGTCTGTGGTGTATGTGTGTGTCTGTGGTGTATGTGTGTGTCTGTGGTGTATGTGTGTGTCTGTGGCGTGTGTGTGTCTGTGGTGTATGTGTGTGTCTGTGGTGTATGTGTGTGTCTGTGGTGTATGTGTGTGTTTGTGGTGAAGGTTGTGTGCTCGTGGTATCGTGGCTCATGCCGTGTGTCGATCTTCTCTGTTGTTGTGCGACAGTTATTACAGTCGAGCTCATGAGGGACTTCAAAGCTGTTCATGTAAAACAGTGGAATCAGCTTCATATCTTCTTCTCACTCAATGAATCTGGGATTTCTCAGCAAAAACACAGTGTGTATGTGTCGTATTGAAGTTAATTTGCTGGAACATGAGCCACAGAGCGAGTCCATCGTAACATCAAGTGACAGGAGAATATGAAGCGACGTTATTATGAACGAAGGTCGAGGGAAAACAACGATGATCAAACAGTCAAATAATCAATTCAACACCATCGCGTACGACGCCTTCAATGTTCTCGCAATAAACTTGTCAAAGAAGTCGCACGTTTCATTTCTTGAAGATGCTTCAAGGAATCATGTGATGTAGAGAGACGTTGATTATTCTCATTATAAAGAAGTTATTCTTGAAGGTTTAACATGAAAAAACGTGTAAAACAAGATAATAATGTTGATGAAAAGTCAAGGAAAGAATAATTTGTTACGATATCAAACACATTGTTCTTCTTTTAGCCCAATTAGTGCCTACTTAGAACCAGTGTTGGGTGTTACTTTAATACAGTAACTTAGTTACATCACTAGTTACTTTTTTCAAAAGGAACTTAGCTGCTTTAAGTAATGCAATACTTTTAAAGTAACTAGTTATATTTGCTGTGATTCATGAAAAAAGAACTAAGTGTGTGTTTGACACGATTAATTCTCTCGTGTCTCCTGCTCCTCAAATCACGCCTGTCTTCTGTGAAGCTGACAGCAATGCATTGTTGAGGTTTTTACTGACAAAATTAAATTGATCAAAGAGAAAATCTCTCTTTTGTTTGGAACCCCTGGTGTCCCTGAGCCCCTCTCCTCCTCTTGGTCTTCCTTCACTGCTGTTCACTGGCTGATATTTCATCACTAGTGAACAAGATGAAACCCTCCTCTTGTTCAGATGACGTCCTTCCTTGTAGGCTTTTTATCAAAGTATTTGATGTAATTGGCCCCTGAGTTACCAATATGGTGAACCTCTCCCTTTCCACAGGGGTTTTTAATGCATTTAAACCATTGTGGGGCCTCTGCTCAAAAAAACAGGCTTAGACCCAACTGACCTCAGTAATTTCAGGCCTAATTCTAAGCTCCCTTTCTTGTCCAAGATCTTGGAGAAGGTGGTGTCTGAACAGCTGTTCCTGGATCAGAGCGACATCCATGAGAAGTTTCAGTCTGGCTTCCGTAAACATCACTCTACGGAGACAGCTTTACTGAAGGTGTCCAGTGACATCATGATGTCGGCTGACTCGGGTAAATTCACTGTTCTGGTTCTCTTGGATCTGTCCTCAGCCTTTGACACAGTTGAACCAGATCCTGCTGAGAAGACTGAGGGATGAAGTGAGACTGTCTGGGTCTGTGTTAGAATGGTTCTCATCTTACCTTTCCGGGCGCAGTTTTGGTGTATCTGCCAATCATATGAATTGGCAGATCTGATGTGTGGAGTCCCTCAAGGTTCTGTTCTGGGTCCTTTATTGTTTTTGCTGTACTTGATTCCCCTTGGTAAAATCATTCAGAGATTTCCTGATGTTACTTATCACATTTTTGCTGATGACATCCAGCTCTACTGCTCTGTTGACCCAACTGAGCCCCAGAGGCTGAACTTAGTCAATTGTTGCTAGAAATCAAACAATGAGTGAAAACACTTTGAAGCTAAATGTGGACAAAAGTAATTGTTGTTGATAAAGTTCAGGGTTGAGTCAGTACTTGAGTGACTTAGGTCAGTCTGTCAAACTGAGCCTGAGAAACCTGGGTGTTGTATTTGATAAAGACATGTCTCTTGTTCAACACTGAAGAAAACTGACCAGAAACTGTTTCCTTCAACTGAGAAAAATCTCTAAACTTAGGAAAATGTTGTCACAACATGATCTGGATCTTATAATGTGTTTGTTTCTTCTCGTCTGGACTATTGTAACAGTTTGTTTTCATGTCTTAACAAGAAGGATCGTCTCGAACTCTGCAGCCAGAATTCTGAGTCGCTCTAGTAGAAGAACTCACATTTCTCCTTCAAACTCTTCACTAGTTTCTTTCAGGATCAACTTTAAAATTCTTACTTTCAGATCTGTTCATGGTCAGACCTTCATGATCTGATCCAGACTTACACCCCAGCTCGGGCTCTGAGGTCCATGGATCAGAATCTACTGATGGTTCCTGAACTTCTGGACTAGAGGAGAGAAATCCTTCCAGACTGTTGCTCCTAAGCTTTGGAACCATCTCTGTGTTTGATGATCTACTGACTCCTTCAAGAAACATGTGTGTTTGATGATCTACTGACTCCTTCAAGAAACATCTGTGTTTGATGATCTACTGACTCCTTCAAGAAACATGTGTGTTTGATGATCTACTGACTCCTTCAAGAAACATCTGTGTTTGATGATCTACTGACTCCTTCAAGAAACATGTGTGTTTGATGATCTACTGACTCCTTCAAGAAACATCTGTGTTTGATGATCTACTGACTCCTTCAAGAAACATCTGTGTTTGATGATCTACTGACTCCTTCAAGAAACATCTGTGTTTGATGATCTACTGACTCCTTCAAGAAACATCTGTGTTTGATGATCTACTGACTCCTTCAAGAAACATCAGTGTTTGATGATCTACTGACTCCTTCAAGAAACATCTGTGTTTGATGATCTACTGACTCCTTCAAGAAACATCTAAGTTTGATGATCTACTGACTCCTTCAAGAAAAATCTGTGTTTGATGATCTACTGACTCCTTCAAGAAACATCTGTGTTTGATGATCTACTGACTCCTTCAAGAAACATCTTAAGACGTTTTTATTTGTTCAGGCGTTTCCTTGATTTTCTGGAACTCCTGTTGTGTTCTCAGTATTATCTTGATCTTTAAAGTATATACTTTATTAAATATTGTTTTGATTGTTTAAGCGCTTTGTGACCCTGGTCTGGAAAAGCTCTACAGAAATAAAAATTACTTACTTAATTGGAGAACAGTGAGAATAATGATAAAAAAATACATTAAACTAAGTACATTAGTAAGTAAGAAAGTAAGTTAGTACATTAGTGCGGATCATTATGTTTGTGCTCGATACTGATCGACATTTCAACATTGATATTTATAAAGTTATTGTAATGATTTACTCAATGGCTTGTTACACACCTGTGCAGGTATCTATTGTGTGTATATTTGTGATACCATTTCTAAACTCAGAGAGTAACTGAAAACCTCCTAAAATCAACTTTATTGAAATATTATAAAAATTAAAAAAGTTAAAATATAAATGGAGGCAAGATGTCATCCCTTGTGTTGTCTCTGGGTCAAAGGCCAACGACCTCCCTGACTTTGACCTTTCTTCAACATAAATCTAAAGAAATGTGATGTAGTTATTTATAATAAACTAGAGACATTTAAATATAACTACCTATATAACTATCAACTCTGTTGTCATTAAACATAAACTAGTATCAACTCTGGTGTCATTAAACATCAACTAGTATCAACTCTGGTGTCATTAAACATCAACTAGTATCAACTCTGGTGTCATTAAACATCAACTAGTATCAACTCTGGTGTCATTAAACATCAACTAGTATCAACTCTGGTGTCATTAAACATCAACTAGTATCAACTCTGGTGTCATTAAACATCAACTAGTATCAACTCTGGTGTCATTAAACATCAACTAGTATCAACTCTGGTGTCATTAAACATCAACTAGTATCAACTCTGGTGTCATTAAACATCAACTAGTATCAACTCTGGTGTCATTAAACATCAACTAGTATCAACTCTGGTGTCATTAAACATCAACTAGTATCAACTCTGGTGTCATTAAACATCCACTAGTATCAACTCTGGTGTCATTAAACATCAACTAGTATCAACTCTGGTGTCATTAAACATCAACTAGTATCAACTCTGGTGTCATTAAACATCCACTAGTATCAACTCTGGTGTCATTAAACATCAACTAGTATCAACTCTGGTGTCATTAAACATCAACTAGTATCAACTCTGGTGTCATTAAACATCAACTAGTATCAACTCTGGTGTCATGTAACATCCACTAGTATCAACTCTGATGTCATTAAACATCCACTAGTATCAACTCTGGTGTCATTAAACATCAACTAGTATCAACTCTGGTGTCATTAAACATCAACTAGTATCAACTCTGGTGTCATTAAACATCAACTAGTATCAACTCTGGTGTCATCTAGTATCAACTCTGGTGTCATTAAACATCAACTAGTATCAACTCTGGTGTCATTAAACATCAACTAGTATCAACTCTGGTGTCATTAAACATCAACTAGTATCAACTCTGGTGTCATTAAACATCAACTAGTATCTACTCTGGTGTCATTAAACATCAACTAGTATCAACTCTGGTGTCATTAAACATCAACTAGTATCAACTCTGGTGTCATTAAACATCAACTAGTATCAACTCTGGTGTCATGTAGTGAATGTTCTTCAAGACGCAGTAACTTCTCATCATGACCATGTTTTAAACGTATTACTTTATAAAGTTGCTCTGAAATCTGGACGAACGAGAGGTTACGAGAGTCCATTATGACGTAATAATGGCTTCACTCCTCCAGCTGTGATCACGCTTTGTTTATACAACGAGTACCTAGGAGGGGGAGACCATTGATGACGGCGGTGAGTCACACATCACAACACTGCACACACACTGATGATACAATAGAGTCACACATCACAACAACACACACACTGATGATACAATAGAGTCACACATCACAACAACACACACACTGATGATACAATAGAGTCACACATCACAACACTGCACACACACTGATGATACAATAGAGTCACACATCACAACAACACACACACTGATGATACAATAGAGTCACACATCACAACACTGCACACACACTGATGATACAATAGAGTCACACATCACAACACTGCACACACACTGATGATACAATAGAGTCACACATCACAACAACACACACGCACTGATGATACAATAGAGTCACACATCACAACAACACACACACTGATGATACAATAGAGTCACACATCACAACAACACACACACTGATGATACAATAGAGTCACACATCACAACACTGCACACACACTGATGATACAATAGAGTCACACATCACAACACTACACACACACTGATGATACAATAGAGTCACACATCACAACAACACACACACTGATGATACAATAGAGTCACACATCACAACAACACACACACTGATGATACAATAGAGTCACACATCACAACAACACACACTGATGATACAATAGATTCACACATCACAACACTGCACACACACTGATGATACAATAGAGTCACACATCACAACAACACACACACTGATGATACAATAGAGTCACACATCACAACAACACACACGCACACACGTCGCAGCAAATGTATTTTAACATCAGAATCAAATCTTGTGTTTCGTTCAGATGTCGATACATAAACAGTCTTGACCAGGTTTGTGTGTAATTGAAGGAAAAGAGTAAAATCCTGGTGACATGAGGAGAATAAAGATGTTCTTCTGCACGAACCTCCTTCACTGCTCATGGAACACAGTGACCTTGAGGATCAAACCTTCCTCGTCGCCACAGTTTGCTCTCAGAGCCTCCTGTGAAGGATTAGAAATGAAATACTGTAGTTTGATAGGTATCTGAAGCGTGTGCAGATCAATACTCACCGTTAATGATCACGTAATGAGGCAGTGATGGGCAGAGAGTCGTGAGCGATGGAGCAAAGATCGCCACCAGATGGTCTGAGACGGAACCACCGGAATAACAAACACATTCACATTTGACTTGCAAACGTAGACTCGTGTGTTTCAGAATCAGACAAACACACACACACACACACACACACACAGTAGGTGACGATTCACACACTCATGGCAACATTTTTTGTCACATGTAACATGTTTATTGATGTCCGTCAGACACCAGAGCGTCTCACGTCTGGAAACTATTATTATTCAACTGTTCTCACTGTCGGTCTCAGGCTTCCTTCAAAATAAAAGCATCTCAACCATTGAGTCAAAATTTGAGAAAAGTAAGAAGATCCACGAGCAGCAGATGATCGATGACAAGATGAATTGTTTTTACTACGTCTTTAAAGAGAGGAAAACCTAATAAACGTATAAAATGATGAACTTTTGACTAAATCATTGAATTAAAGAAAACATTCAAAGAAAAAGATTTCAAGTCAATGTCCGTCCATGAACGGCTTCATTTCTGAGTGAATATTTCTGAGTGAATATTTCTGCGAGTGAATATTTTCTGAGAGTGAATATTTTCTGCGAGTGAATATTTCTGCGAGTGAATATTTTCTGCGAGTGAATATTTCTGAGTGAATATTTCTGCGAGTGAATATTTTCTGCGAGTGAATATTTCTGAGTGAATATTTCTGAGAGTGAATATTTCTGCGAGTGAATATTTCTGAGTGAATATTTCTGAGAGTGAATATTTCTGAGAGTGAATATTTTCTGAGAGTGAATATTTCTGCGAGTGAATATTTTCTGAGAGTGAATATTTCTGAGATTGAATATTTCTGCGAGTGAATATTTCTGTAAGAGTGAATATTTCTGAGTGTGAATATTTCTGAGAGTGAATATTTCTGAGAGTGAATATTTCTGAGAGTGAATATTTCTGAGAGTGAATATTTCTGCGAGTGAATATTTCTGCGAGTGAATATTTTCTGCGAGTGAATATTTCTGCGAGTGAATATTTCTGAGTGAATATTTCTGAGTGAATATTTCTGAGAGTGAATATTTCTGAGAGTGAATATTTCTGAGAGTGAATATTTCTGAGTGAATATTTCTGAGAGTGAATATTTTCTGGTATTTGAGTGAATATTTCTGAGAGTGAATATTTCTGAGAGTGAATATTTCTGAGAGTGAATATTTCTGAGAGTGAATATTTCTGAGAGTGAATATTTCTGAGTGAATATTTCTGAGTGAATATTTCTGAGAGTGAATATTTTCTGAGAGTGAATATTTCTGAGAGTGAATATATTTCTGAGAGTGAATATTTCTGAGAGTGAATATTTCTGAGAGTGAATATTTCTGAGAGTGAATATTTCTGAGAGTGAATATTTCTTGCGGAGTGAATATTTCTTGCTGGAGTGAATATTTCTGGAGTGAATATTTCTGAGTGAGAGTGAATATTTCTGAGAGTGAATATTTCTCTGAGTGAATATTTCTGCGAGTGAATATTCTCTGAAGAGTGAATATTCTTCTGCGGAGTGAATATTTTCTGAGAGTGAATATTTCTGAGTAGAAATTTCTTCTGGAGTGAATATTTCTGAGAGTGAATATTTTCTGAGAGTGAATATTTCTGCGAGATGAATATTTCTGCGAGTGAATATTTCTGGAGTGAATATTTCTGCGAGTGAATATTTCTGCGAGTGAATATTTTCTGAGTGAGTGAATATTTCTGAGAGTGAATATTTCTGAGAGTGAATATTTCTGAGAGTGAATATTTCTGAGAGTGAATATTTCTGGAGTGAATATTTCTGAGAGTGAATATTTCTGGAGTGAATATTTCTGAGTGAGTGAATATTTCTGCGAGTGAATATTTTCTGAGAGTGAATATTTCTGCGATGAATATTTTCTGAGTGAATATTTCTGAGAGTGAATATTTGAGTGAATATTTCTGAGAGTGAATATTTCTGAGAGTGAATATTTCTGAGAGTGAATATTTCTGAGAGTGAATATTTCTGAGAGTGAATATTTTCTGAGAGTGAATATTTCTGAGTGAATATTTCTGCGAGTGAATATTTTCTGAGAGTGAATATTTCTGCGAGTGAATATTTTCTGAGAGTGAATATTTCTGCGAGTGAATATTTCTAAGTGAATATTTCTGCGAGTGAATATTTCTGCGAGTGAATATTTCTGAGAGTGAATATTTCTGAGAGTGAATATTTTCTGAGAGTGAATATTTTTCTGGAGTGAATATTTCTGAGAGTGAATATTTCTGAAGAGTGAATATTTCTGACTAAAAATAGGAATATTTTCTGAGAGTGAATATTTTCTGAGAGTGAATATTTCTGCGAGTGAATATTTTT